>BQNB010015273.1:46894-73562 GCA_026074375.1 Tanacetum coccineum | reverse complement strand
AACTCATTTAAAACACAATCAACACTTATGCAAAGCCACAACACATATCCTAAACATATCCCATACTCATCAATATATATTTTTATAACAAGTAATAATATCAAAATATTCTTATAAGAAAATTTAGGAAAAGGTAGAAAGATGGCTCACTACAATGATCACCCAAAATAGTTATTAACAACAAGTTTTCCTAGCCACCAAGCTTTACTAGGACATCATTTCCTTGACATGCATGACCATCTTCATATTATTCTTCTAAATCAGCTCCAAAGCCTACAAATGATAGGTTTTATGGTATGAAAATGGAGCTTTGAATGTGAGGAATCAAATGGTGTAAATATAACAAGAGATTGTAGTAGGAATTTTGGTATGAATTGAGGGTTTTGGTCTTGGTGTGGGACGGCAAGAACAAGGGAGAAACAAGGTGTGTGTGTGAAATATTTTCCTTATTATGAGAAGAGAAAGTGGAGTGTGAAGTGGTTTTGTAAGAAACATACATGCAAGGGTAGAATGAAAATCAAGACAAGTGTCTTGACTTTCATCCTCATAGTGCCACGCCACCCTTGAGGTGTAGGCAAGAATTTTTGAGTTTAACTTTTATAAACTTTGATGTTTAGTGTATAATTTTTAAGATAGGTAGGTAGTTTTGAGGCTAACGGGTATCAACGTAAAATAAAACGAGAGTTAAGGCGAAACCACGAGGTAAAAACGAATATGATAAAAATAATTTTACATTAAACGGAATACTTTTCTGAAAAGTTTAATTTACGTACGGTTCAAAAAACTTGAAAGATGAGGATAAAACCGCACTGATCAAGGTTCTTAAGTCACACAAACATGCCATAGCTTAGAAGATTTCTGATATTAAGGGAATAGACCCAACATTTTGCACCCATAAGATAGTAGTGACCTTAAATACGGGGTTTTACATCCTCCCATCCTTACGGGAGCGACGTCCCGGCGCTCGATTATTGCCACGTCCTCGCTTCTTGCTCGGAAATAGATGCGGATAGTTCTTCATGAAAAAGTCTTCTCTTTCCCATGTAAATTCTGGACCTCTCCGTGAGTTCCAACGAACCTTAACAATAGGAATTCTGCTCTGCTTCAACTGTTTTACTTCACGGTCCATAATTTCCACGGGCTCTTCGATGAAGTGCAATTTATCATCTAGTTGGATTTCTTCAAGTGGAATCACCAAGTTCTCATCCGCAAGGCACTTCTTGAGATTTGAAACATGAAACGTATTATGAATACCATGAAGTTTTTCCGGTAACTCTAATCGATACGCCACAGGACCAATTCTTTCAATAATCTTGAACGGTCCCACATAACGTGGACTCAACTTTCCCCGTTTACCAAAGCGAATTACGCCTTTCCAAGGCGAAACTTTGAGCATAACCATATCACCCACATTAAACTCCATCGGCTTTCTTCTTACATCAGCATAACTCTTCTGACGGCTTCTGGCAGTTATCAACCGATTCTTGATTTGAACAATCATTTTTGTTGTCTCTCGGACCAATTCTGGGCCAGTGAGTTGGCTCTCTCCAACCTCACTCCAGCAAACCGGCGATCTACACTTTCGCCCATATAAAGCTTCAAACGGCGCAGCCTTAATGCTCGCATGATAACTGTTATTGTAAGAGAACTCAACTAAAGGCAAGTGTCTATCCCAACTGCTTCCAAAATCAATCACACATGCCCGAAGCATATCTTCCAATGTTTGGATAGTCCTTTCGCTTTGCCCATCCGTTTCCGGGTGGTAAGCGGTACTTAAGTCCAATTGAGTCCCCAAGGCCTTTTGGAGAGATACCCAAAACCTTGACGTGAACAAACTGTCTCTGTCAGAAATAACCGACACGGGCACACCATTGCTCACAAACAATCTCCTCAGATACAACTGGCAAGTTATTCAATACCATCGGTCTTCTTCATTGGTAAAAAGTGAGCTGATTTGGTCAGTCGGTCCACGATGACCCAAATCGAATCATAACCGCTTGGGGTCCTTGGAAGTCCAGACACAAAATCCATGGTCACTTTTTCCCATTTCCATTCGGGAATTTCTGGTTGTTGAAGCAAGCCTGATGGTTTCATGTGTTCCGCCTTAACCTTGGCACATGTTAAGCACTTTTCGACATATGTAGCGATATCAGCCTTCATATTCGGCCACCAATACAACCTCTTCAAATCTTGATACATTTTAGTAGACCCCAGCGTGAATCGAATATTTGGATTTATGCGACTCATGCATAATTAAATTCTGATTAATCCTCCATAAAGCGGCAATCCATATGCGCTTATCATGATTACCTTATCCCATTGTGCGAATTTCAAAGATTTGCTTTTGCATCCTTCCAAGATTTTCCTTCTTCACATTTCCCTCCTTTAGGGATTCAACTTGAGCTTCAAGAATTTGTTGCATTAAGTCTTTATGATCCGCGAGCATCAAAGATCTCACCCTCAAGGGCTTTTCCCTTTCCTTCCTACTTAGAGCATCGGCTACCACGTTAGCTTTTCCCGGGTGATAACGGATTTCACAATCGTAATCGCTCAAGAGGGCTATCCATTTCGCTGCTCTTGTTACGCTTCCTTCTGGTCCAAAATAATATTGAAGGGCTTTTATGATCCGTAAACACCGTGCACTTCACGCCATACAAATAATGCCTCCACAGTCTAAGAGCAAAAACTACCGCACCCAATTCTAAATCATGGGTCATGTAGTTTCTCCTGAGTCCTTAATTGCCGGGATGCATAGCCGATGACCTTTTCACCGCTGCATCAACACAGCTCCATACCCTTCAATGAAGCATACACAGTATACAAACAAAATCTTCGGATCCTTCTGTCTAGCAATGCCAACTAGGAGACACTACATAAATTTATCTTCAACAGCTGAAAGGTTCCTCTTCTTCTTGCGCCCCATTCTTAAGTCTTATTCTTTTGAGGTTAGCTTGGTAAGTGGCTTTGCATTAAGGAGAAACCCACGATGAATCTCCGTAATAGCCATCTATCCTAAGATTGCCTACCTCAGTCGGAGACTTCAGAGCCGACCACTCTATGATTGCTTCAACTTTTGCTGATCCACGTGAACACCCTGACTATTATTCACGTGACCGAGAAATTGCACAGAATCTACACCAAAATTCGCATTTTGGAAAACTTTGCATACAGCTTCTCTTATTTTTTTTTTTTTTTATTTTTTTTTTTTTTTATGAAAGTAAATTCCAGGGAATAAATTCTTAAGTGCTCTTTATGCTCCTCCTTGTTCTTGGAATAAATAAGGATGTCGTCGATAAACACAATTACAAATTTGTCGAGGAACGGCCTACATACCTGATTCATCAAATCCATAAATACTGCGGGTGCATTTGTCAATCCAAATGGCATTACTTGAAATTCGTAGTGGCCATAACGAGTCCTGAATGCTATGATTGGAATATCCTTTTCTCGAACACGAAGTTGGTGATAACTGGACCGCAAATCAATCTTCGAGTACACGCTCGAGCCTTGAAGTTGGTCAAATAGATCATCGATCCTTGGGAGAGGATAACAATTCTTGATTGTCAATTTGTTTAGTTCGCGATAGTCTATGCACATGCGAAACGATCCATCCTTCTTCTTTACAAACAATACTGGAGCTCCCCACGATGATGAACTCGGTCGAATAAATCCTTTATCCGATAACTCTTGCAACTGCTTAGCCAATTCTTTCATTTCTGACGGTGCTAAGCGATAAGGCGCACATGCCACAGGAGCGGCTCTTGGAACCAATTCAATCACAAACTCCACTTGTCGGGATGGAGGGAGTCCTGGTAAGTCCTCGGGGAAATACATCCGGGAATTCATGAATAACAGGCACATCCTCCAGACGTCTTTCTGCTGGTTCCTTTTCAACGACTTGAGCAACAAATAAACAACTCCCATGATCCACATACTTCTTGACTTTCATGCACGACACCACCTTCAATCGAGACACACCATCATCACCCTTCATTACCAAAGTCCTCTTTTTAAGGGGCACGTGTACTTCCTTCTTCCCACACATAATGACAGCGTCATGCAAGACCAACCAATCCATTCCAATAATTACATCAAAAGTTCCCAGTTCTATAGGCATAAG
Organism: Tanacetum coccineum; assembly: GCA_026074375.1. NCBI lineage: Eukaryota > Viridiplantae > Streptophyta > Magnoliopsida > Asterales > Asteraceae > Tanacetum > Tanacetum coccineum. The sequence continues at coordinate 69,442 of BQNB010015273.1, read as the reverse complement.
GTCAATAGCATCATTATCAGCTAACCAATCCATGCCACGTATGCCCAAAAGCACAAGTACTATACTATAGGCATTAGATCGATTTTAAATAGATGGTTGACTAGATTTAAAGTGCACCCCTTTAATACGGTATTTGTACTGGCGATCCTTCCGTCGGCTAACTCGACCTCATAACTAGCACTTATTCTTTCCGGTTCGTTATCAAATAAATGAATAAGACTAGCATTTATGAAACTCTTGTCCGACCCCGAATCAAACAACATGCTAAAATAACATTATTGAGCAGAAACGTACCAGTCACCACATTTGGACCTTGAGCTTGATCAACATCTTTCAAAACAGCATAAATATGACCACCTCTGCATTCCTTCATCTAGCTCTTCTCTCTCAGGGGACACAATTCACTTGATGGGGCGAGGTGATCGGGTCCCCCACACTTGTAACAAACCCTTAATCGGCTCAGTAATTAGCACCAGGGCTACTCCCTTTTACCACGACAATCCCTTAGCAATATGTCCCCTTTGTCCACATATATATTGCATTTTATCGGACAATTTCCAAAATGGAACACGTTACACCTATTGCACTTCGGGGCGTGCCCTCCTTGGTTCACATTTTCACCTTGAGCTTGAGTCATGGCCCTAGCACCTCCATTCCTTCGGTTATTGTTTTGATTGTGACGGTGGTTGTCACGGTTGTCTCCCCGGTTGTTACCGCGATTGCCTTGATTACCCCTTGATTTCCACCTTCCCATTTTCTCTTGTTTTGCTCAGCATTCTTTTCCTTCCACCTTGAACTTTCTCTGCTACCAGTAAAGACCATTGCGCCATCCTATAGCATCATTTAGGGTAGTTGGCTTAGAAGAATAGGTTTCTCACACCCTGAATTGATGAGGCAACCCCTTGAATATGTGACTGGATCTTCTTTTTGATAGATGGACAACCTCAGACATAGTAAAACCAAATTCGTTGAACTTCGGTTTGGTAAACAGCTATGTCGTGGTCCCCTTAACCTTAAGTTTCTCACTCATCTTCCATCCTTGATAATTCTTCTCAGGACATTATTTCTTCAACAGCTCATCTGCATATCATCCCATGATTTCCCGTTTGCCTCTGCTAAACCGAGGGTGGCAACTTGAGTGTTCCACCAGGTTAAAGCTCTACCTTGAAGGGTAGCAGCAGCAAACTTGACTTTGCTCCTTTCAGCGCATTCGCTGATCCCAAAAGTACTTTCCATCTTCTCAAACCAACGGCAAAGTTCAATAGCCCCTTCTTTACCATGGAATTGAGTAGGACCAACAACAGTCATGAAACTTGAGAAAGAACAATCCCAGCCTTTTAGCCTCTATCAGGACCTCCTGCATATCCTCACCTTCCACGTTGCCAGGTCCTTCCAGCACCTGCCGCGTTATTTTCCCCCCTGGTGGCACGATCAGCGGCAAGAGCTTTCGCCATTTCGTCAGAAACTAGCTTGGCAATGGCAGCTTGCGTCATTTGTTTAGGAGCCATGATAATCTGCGAACACGAGGGGTACGTATAAGGTCACTATATTTAATAAAATTTATGCAAAGTACGAATGTATGCAAAATATATGAATGTATGCAAATATGAATGTATGCAATACATTAGATATGAGACTTTCGAAGTATGATAAAAAATTTATTATGTAAAGTTTAAAAATCAATATATATCTCAACATATATATCTCAACATATATATCATAGTATTTATGAATAAAGACTTAGTGATAATACAACCCGCAATATATAATCTTTGGCTGAGGAAGGTAATTGCAAGAACACTTGGCTGGCATCATGAGAGAATTTGCGCGCGCGTAAAATTTGAAAATAAAGTTATAGTTTAGGTTTTGAAAATGACCTAGTTCTCTATAACTTATGGCTCTGGTACCAATCTTTAACACCCCCAAATTTACACGCAGCGGAACCAACAATTTGGGTGTTAAATAATAGTACAATAGTCATAAAATATAAAGAACGACTCAGTGAGACGTTTTAGAAACAAACAACCATTCCATTCCATATTTATCAGAGTTCAAAAGCTGAATCCCAAGAGATCGTCACCCATAACATAAAATAACTTGATTTAACCAAACTAAAACAAGTTATTAATAGAATGGGTTTTTAAATGATGGACAAAAGTTGTTAGACGCAATTCTCCACACCAGTGCCTCCAAGCCTTCATACTTCAATTACCTGAGATGAAACATGCTAAAAAGTCAACACGAAGTTGAGTGAATTCATAGGTTTGATAATTGATAAAAGAATTGAACACAAGCATAAAAATAATCATATGCTTCATATAGACTTGTTGATCAACAACATATAAACAACAGTTAGCATTGAGACTCAGGCGACCAAACCATCCCATGACGAAATCCTAATCAATTAATAATACCATGAATGCCCCCAGGCTAGGTATTTTCGTCAAACCTACTACATCTCCATACAATATGTCCGTACATGGGAGTGCTCTCTATTTCCCCGATTCAAACCCCAAAAACCGAACCGGGTTATGTTCCAATGAAGGCCCCATAGCGCTATTAATTGTATGAGCGCTTACCCATCTTAAGGTAGTTGAACTGGCTCACGATTTGGGGGCTTATACGAAAGCACCTACAAGCAACAACCATATATTCACATACGGGTCCAAGATAACCATGAAGAAAACTACTTGCGTTCGTTTTAAAAAAAACTAGCATTGCAACTACCCGCCGCGGGGTTTTATAAATACAGTTTAGAAGTTGAAAGGCGAGGCTATAAACTCACTTGATAATGCCGGAAGAAAATAAATCGGCGATAAACGAACTTGGTCATCGGCACGAACTCACCCGGGACCTAACATCATATAGGGTTTTTAGTTTCTATGTCGTAAAAATTAAATAATGACGACAAAAATAGTCAAGTATGATGTATATGTAGGTATGAGTGATCAAGTTATAATGGGTAAGTTAAAAATCACACTTAAAGTTTTTCTAAGTAAAAGTAATTCTTTTTTACTAGATTTAATTAATTTGCTAGATTTTACTGTTATTTTAAACCTAATGTGGTCCAAAAAGCCCAATAGGCCCAATTATAAGCCCATTAAGTAATTTGGTCTATTTTAATGGTCCATGACCAGGCCTTAGTCCAAATATTAGGCCTAAGTGGGTTGGGCCCAATGCTAAGCCCAATAGGTCTTATAGTTATAATTTGTGTATTTGGGTCTAGTGGCCCATTTAAGTCTTATGGCTTATTTTAAGTTTATGTGTATAACTTGTATAAATTTTTCAGTTTTTCGAGGTCGATATAAGTTTAAGGTCATAGTTCAATATATAAAACCCCAAAAGTGGGTCGCTACCACCCATCGGGTTTTCGTCACAAAACACTTTACACAAAATTTTAGTATGGATTAAGACGTAAAAAGATTTATAAGTTTAATGTTTTAAAAATAGTTATATCTCTTTAACCATAAATAGTGTACTTATAATATTTACATTTATAGTTTCATATTTAAGTGTACATTATAGATTATAAGTTATTTCTATACTTTATTTTGAGTGGACATATACTTAAAGTCATTTCTTTATACAAAAGTCAATTTATCATTTTTGGCTGAAAACTCACTTTTACCATTTTTGACGCCATTTTCAACCATAATGAATTTTGGTTGACTATCCAATTGGTCCAGTATCTACATAAGTTTATCTACATCTCATAGTTTTAGGTTTTTACTCAACTCAGAGTGCAAGTATGACTTTTCATACATTCTGTCCAGCAAGGTCAGAATTGACTACTTTTGGTAAAATGGTCATATCTCATGCAATTTTTACATTCAAGTGTTGATTCAAATTGCTACTAGCTCATAAAACAATTGTCCACAACTTAGATAAGTCAAATCAGTTGTTTATCATACTCAAAAATGTCAAACTTTCTGTTTACTTCTGCCCTAATTTTTCTAGTGATTTCCACCATGTTTTAAGCTAGGTTTATCCATTTTTAACCTAATCTAGTACACACAAAACCCCAATAAACTCTTGATCATCATATTCATCATATTTACAATTACATTTATAAATGAAATACAAGAAAATACAAGAATAATAAAAATAAGTAGAGATTATACCCAACAAAAATGATGGTAATGGTGATTATCACCCAAAACAATTTGACTCCTTTACCCCAAGTCTTGAATCTTAACCCAATATTCTCTTAGAACTTTATCATTTCTCCATGCAATAACTTTAATGAAACTTTGAATTAATTCAGGCCCCTAATTGGTTAATTATGGATTTTTTGATGGGTTTTTTAGATATAAGAAGGTTATAACTCAAATAATGGAAGGTTTAAAACCTATTATAGATTTGAAGGCTAGGAAATTTGAATATAGAGTTGGTGTTTTGGTGCTTATTTTGGACTGCCAGAGAAGGAGCAACAATAGAGTTTCTACTTTTTATCAATGCAAAATGCAGAGGAAGATAAGTGTGCTAGTGTTTTATAAGTCTGATCATCAAGAGCAACATATTCATCAAGACAAGTGTCTTGAAATGGGCATCATAATTGCCACATCCACCTCGTTGGTGTTCATTACCACACTTGATTTTTTTTTATTAATAATAACTTTAGTGTTTAGGGTATAAATATTATTAAGATAGGTGTAGTTTGGAGGCTAAACGGTATCGACGTAAATATTAACGAGAAGTTAAGGGCGAAACCACAAGTAATAACGCATATGAAAAAAATAATTCACTTAAACGGAATACTTTTCTGAAAAGTTTAATTTTACGTACGGTTTTCCAAGACAATAATTGCTTTAAAGTTAAAGGCATGAAGCTCGAATTTAATTAAAATGAAACGATTTCAATAAAATGGTCTAAATTGCAAATAAAATAACTTGTTTAAAATTTATAAATTAATTATGAGATTATAAAATAGAAGGACCCTTAAATACGGGGGTTTAGCAAATACAAATCGTTTGTTAAATACACATTGTGTGTTCTCTTGATACTGTTAACTATTATCCGCAATAGTTGATAGTATTAACCAGTTGTTTCACTGTTACCCACTAATTAGACAAGGAAGTAACATCCTTTACAGGCTAAAGGCTTATTATAATAAGGTATATCGATCCTACAAGAAAGAATACCAAATGCATCACGTGATAAAAGTCTCTCCTCTCGGATTTGGACTTCAACAATGAATTATCACTCAGAATCGAAAATCTTGTGTCTAGATCCGGTAAGGAAAAAGAAAACTTGAAGACGGTAACCCAGGGAAACGTTCGAAAAGGAGTGAACTCCGAATTCCAGGGGGTTGGGAGGGTAAAAATATTAAGCATATGAACACGAGGTTCTCCAAAAATAGTTTCCATAACAACGTTGGTCAACTCACCCTGATCGAGCTCAATCTCAAAATGAAACAAATCATACTCGGGAAGAGAGTTATCAACATGAGTAGTGGTACTGCCACTATTCGTCTCTTCCTTATGATCACTAAAAGTCTCGAATTCAGGCAAAGAATTAACCGAATAAGAGAGAGAAGTATTGAACTCCTCAAAGAACGAATCACTATCCGCGCCGGGGGATAGGAAATAGGAGGGAGACTGACACACAATCATGAAGTAGGGTTTTCATCAAGATTCGATATTATCAATAAGACGATTGATGTTCAATAATTTCTCACGAAGAATAACGTCTTGGATTCGAAGAATATCTTCTAAATCAATCTCTTCCTTCTCTTGGTCAACATCATTCACCTCCTTTAAGCTGACGAGCTCAGAATCGGGAGGTGATGCTTCAACGTACTCAATGTCTTTAAAATCATCGTCATCACTTGAAGTACCATCGTCGTTGGAATCGGATCAAATCAAAGAATGATTTTTTAAAGCATCAAAAGTAGAAGAATTTTCACAAACGGGCACATCACACGTATCGTCGGAAATTCCCATGACCTCTTTGGATTTGGAACAAGGTTCTCAACACAAGGACCGTTATTACTTTTCCGATTTCATTCGCCGGGAATAGTGCTAAGATGCTCGTTTCCCCCAGACTTCGAGAGTTAACTGGCATCCTCGGTTGGTAAGTCGGGTCATTGCTTTAAGACGAATTCTCTAAATATTCCCTATATTAAATAGTGTACTCCTTATCATTATCGTCGTAGAAGGTAGGACGATTCCAACTTGGACAATTAATAAATTCTGATAGATCCTCACTTATAATTTGCAAATCTTTAAGAAGTTTATGAAGCAATTCTTGTATATCCTCTGGTTTAGCATGCTGAATTTTCAAAATTTGTTTCCCAAGATAGCAATAAAACCTTTGGCGTTTCTCCAAAAGATATACGATTAAAATTTTCTTCTTTATAAAAAGGTTTGTTAATCAATTTCATTAAGTGTTCTTCGGCTTTTCAAAATTCCACACGTCGTGTTCTTGAGGAGGATTATGAATGACGGGATACTGCGGGGGTTGTAATTGGTCAAATCCGGAAGAATTAGAATTATAGAAATTTTGGTTCATCGGTTGACACTGAAAACTTTCATGAGGACCCCACAATTCTCACAACAAAGGTATTGTTGTGGAAAACTTGATGAAGTTTATGGAAAATTAATATCAAAGTTTTGATTGAAACACGGGTCCTGATTGTAGACAAACGACGATTGAGGTGGAACAATCGAAACCATAATGAGCATTGGTTCCCACATAACTCACAAAATAACGTCTGGTACTGGGGGTGTGTGAGTTAGTCGGAAAGATCCGAAGAATCGTATGTAAACGAATTCGGATTTGGATCACAAGCAAATGAATTTCCAACTCTTGAAGCGCAAATCAAACAAAATCCACCTTTTAACGGGCTTTCACACTCGCAACAAGTGACTGGCTTTCCATCTCCATAAGTGCAGTTCATACAAATTCCATTATTAAGACTGAATCCAAAAACTGCTGGCACGTACAAAGATAACAATAGAAGCCCCAACACACGGTTGTCCACCCCCCAGTACAGTCCTTTGTTCGGAATGAACACATAAGAAAAGTTAAAAACAGAAATTAGAGGGTTGAAAAATAAGAATTAAACGGATAAGAGGATAGAGAGGAATATTTTTAGATTTTTCAAATAACACATAAGGAAAAATAATAATAAAAACAAGAAAGAAAAATATTTATGGTAACCGAAAGTTAAACGTGCACGGTAGCTCTCTAAAAATACGTACAAGAAAGCGGAAGAGCTGGTAAGCTCGAGGCGCTATTTAGAATAACCCTTCTCCTTTTGGGTGATGTTCTTAGGATCAAACCTCGCTAAAAAAACTTTCCTTTATAGCAGCGTAAACTAAAGCGAGCCGTAAACAACAAAAAAAAAAAAAAACGATTAACAAACGGTAATTTTTAATATTAAAATAAAAGAAAATAGAAGTGTAAAAATATTTTTGTATTTTTATATGTTTATAATAAGAAGAAAATATTCACAATTGAAAGTGATAACTTCACGAGGAAGAGTCTTTAAAACACTAATCTTCGAACGGAACGCGAAAATTTTAACACGGCTTCCCCGGCAGCGGCGCCAAAAATTGATACGCCCAAACATACTATATATAATATAAGTATATAAGGATGTAAACAATTATAGTATAGTAATAAGTATTCCGCGAGGATTCTAGAAAATTACTTTAATCCAAAGTAAAATCCAAAATCTTCCCGGGTCGTTTTCCCTCGATGAAGCGTGAATTGAGAATCGGTTAGGTTCGTGATCGCGTGATTTGAATGGTTTCAAAGATTTTGATTTTGATTTCTAATTCTACTAATGAAAACGAATAAAACATGTAAAAACAAGTTAACAATAAAAGCATTTAAAGCACTTAAGAAATAAAGCACGAAAACGTAAATGAGAATTAATAAAACGCGACATTTAAGCAACTATGACAAATTTAATCCATACGAATGCAAATTTAATTTTTATAAATCCTAAATGGCAAAAGAAAATTTTCAGAAAAAGAATTATATTTTTATTTTTATTTTTTTTATTATGAATTAAAAATGATTTTAATCTAAAAATATTATTAACAAATAAAACTACATTATTAAAAATCTGAAAAATTAACTAAAAGTACTTTGAATAATGCTGATCCTAAGGAAAAATATACACTCGAAATAAGCCCTAAAATCTAAGATGTTAAATAAGTTAAATTCCCTAATAAGCTAAACAAAACAAAGGATAAAAAAGGAAATAAACTTAAGCTATGAACCCAAGAAAAAACCCAATGGCGCTAATGGTTTAAGAGTGTGTGTTGTGAGGCGTTGGTGTTCAAAGGGGGAGGTCATGGGTTCGACCCCCATGGCTTCCTTTTTGAAAATATTTTTACTTTTGTAAACTTTTTGCACAAGCTAAAAGAACTAGTGAAAATAAGCTCATTCTATAACTAAAACTTTTTCTGAAAACTTAATTATAAGTACAAATTAAGCACTTCAAAGATGACAGAATAAGCTTTTAAAACTTTTATGAAATAGGCTAACACTGTTTGAACTTTTAGGACAAAATAAGCAATGAAGAAAAAACTAATAAGCTGAAATAACATCTACCTAGACCTAATAAGCTAAAATGACAGAGATTAGAACTAAAAGAATAAGCTTTATAACTCTTAAAAGCTAAAAGCTTATTAGACTTGACATGGCAGTTTCAAAGGAGAGTGCTCAACTTTGAGATTACATTTAAGACAAATTTAGCATATGAAAATAGCTCAAAACTGACAACAGATGAACTTTGACTTCCAAATAACACATAAAAACAACTTTTAGGAAATTTGACCTAAAAATAAGCTAGAAAAAAGGATTTAAAAACTTAACAGACTAAGACTATTTTTAGCTTTTTGATTTTCTTATTAAAACTTGCAGCTTAAAATAAGACATATTAAGCTAAGAAAAAGTTTAAAAACTTAAAACAGATCAACTACTTGACTCAATAAGCTAATTCAAACAAAAATTAAGTTTGGTTAAACATAAGAATAAGCTATACGCAAGGATAAAAAAATGACAGACTACTATGAACTTTTTGGTTTTTATGAAATGAAGGAAAACTTGCAGACTAATTTAAGGACTAAAAAGTGATTTTGACAGCTTAAAATTCAAAACTGATGAACTTTAGACTAATATGAGCTTATTTAAATCAAAAGTTATCACCATTAAGCTAGGCTCTAACCACTATTAAATCTGCAATATTGGATTTTTAGACCAAATTTTAACCTACTTGACTTTTTTAACCAAAAGGATTCAAAAAGGCTTTACCTAACAAAGAGACTCAAAACTGATGTGCATAGACTCAAATTAGACTCATAATAACCACACTTTTAGCATTCATTTAACAAATTCAGCAAATGAGCAGATTAGAACCACTTTTAAACTAACAGACTTAATATATTGATAAAACAGTTAGGAAACTAAACAAAACTCAATCAAAGCTTATGAAAACTATTTTACAGACTAATTTTGAGCTTATGAAATCCATTTTGCTAACTAACACAGCCTGCACAAGCTTGTTATCCTGCATCAGCTGCTTATCCCAAACACCCCCTTAAATTTTGAAAATACATTTTTAACTAAATTAGACCTGAATAAGCTATGACTTTTAAAATCAGATTAAGAACCATGCATATCTAAGACAAATAAGCTAAAATCTAAAGGGAATAAGCACTAAGCAATAAGCTCAACTACTAAGCTATTTAGACTAAAAATGGCAGATTCATAATAACCATAAAACAAGCTAATCTATACTAGAAACAGAACTAATTAAGCTAATGCAAAACTTAATAAGAACAAATAAGCTGATTAAGCAGGATAATAAGCTAATAAGACAATAAGCTGAAATAGAGAAGAAGAGCTGTGTACCTTGATCCCCTGCACCAAACAGGGATTTAAATGCTCAAATGAGCTTATCAACAAGCTAGCTTATAAAATAAGCTAAGAATAAGCCTATAAGTCCATCCAAATCTGACTTATCTTCCAGATGGCTTATTTAACAATTTATGGTAATTTGAGAGTAATTGTGGGCTTTATTCAGCTAAGCCTTCTATAGCTTAGCTGAATAAGCCAAAATTACTCTCAAATTACCATAAATTGTTAAATAAGCCATCTGGAAGATAAGTCAGATTTGGATGGACTTATAGGCTTATTCTTAGCTTATTTTATAAGCTAGCTTGTTGATAAGCTCATTTGAGCATTTAAATCCCTGTTTGGTGCAAGGGATCAAGGTACACACCTCTTTTTCTCTATTTCAGCTTATTGTCTTAATTAGCCTTAATTAATCCTGCTTATTCATGCTTATTCTTTCTTATTAAGTTTTGCACTAGCTTAATTAGTTCTGTTTCTAGTATAGATTAGCTTGTTTTATGGTTATTATGAATCTGCCATTTTTTGTCTAAATAGCTTAGTAGTTGAGCTTATTGCTTAGTGCTTATTCCCTTTAGATTTTAGCTTATTTGTCTTAGATATGCATGGTTCTTAATCTGATTTTAAAAGTCATAGCTTATTCAGGTCTAATTTAGTTAAAAAATGGTATTTTCAAATTGAAGGGGTGTTTAGGATTAAGCGAGCGATGCAGGATAACAAGCTGTACATGGCTGTGGTTAGTTAGCAAAATGGATTTCATAAGCTCAAAATTAGTCTGTAAAATAGTTTTCATAAGCTTTGATTGAGTTTTGTTTAGTTTCCAAACTGTTTTATCAATATATTAAGTCTGTTAGTTTAAAAGTGGTTCTAATCTGCACATTTGCTGAATTAGTTAAATGAATGCTAAAGTGTGGTTATTATGAGTCTAATTTGAGTCTATGCACATCAGTTTTGAGTCTCTTTGTTAGGTAAAGCCTTTTTGAATCCTTTTGGTTAAAAAAGTCAAGTAGGTTAAAATTTGGTCTAAAAATCCAATATTGCAGATTTAATAGTGGTTAGAGCCTAGCTTAATGGTGATAACTTTTGATTTAAATAAGCTCATATTAGTCTAAAGTTCATCAGTTTTGAATTTTAAGCTGTCAAAATCACTTTTTAAGTCTATAAATTAGTCTGCACGTTTTCTCCATTTCATAAAAAACCAAAAAGTGATCATAGTAAGTCTGTCAATTTTTTTAATCCTTTGGTCCTAGCTTATTCTTATGTTAACAAACTTATTTTTTGTTTAATTAGCTTAATTGAGTCAAGAGTTGATCTTTTTAAGTTTTTAAACTTTTTCTTAGCTTAATCTGTCTTATTTTAAGCTGCAAGTTTTAATAAGAAAATCAAAAAGCTAAAAATAGTCTTAGTCTGTTAAGTTTTTAAATCCTTTTTTCTAGCTTATTTTTAGGTTAAATTTCCTAAAAGTTGTTTTTATGTGTTATTTGGAAGTCAAAGTTCATCTGTTGTCAGTTTTGAGCTATTTTCATATGCTAAATTTGTCTTAAATGTAAGCTCAAAGTTGAGCACTCTCCTTTGAAACTGCCATGTCAAGTCTAATAAGCTTTTAGCTTTTAAGAGTTATAAAGCTTATTCTTTTAGTTCTAATCTCTGTCATTTTAGCTTATTAGGTCTAGGTAGATGTTATTTCAGCTTATTAGTTTTTTCTTCATTGCTTATTTTGTCCTAAAAGTTCAAACAGTGTTAGCCTATTTCATAAAAGTTTTAAAAGAAGCTTGTATTCTGTCAGCTTGAAGTCTTAATTTGGTACTTATATTTTAAGTTTTTCAGTAAAAAATTTTAGGTTATAGAATGAGCTTATTTTCACTAGTTCTTTTAGCTTGTGCAAAAAGTTTACAAAAATAAAAATATTTGCAAAAAGGAAGCCATGGGGGTCGAACCCATGACCTCCCCCTTTGAACACCAACGCCTCACAACACACACTTTAAACCAATAGCGCCCTTGGGTCTTTTCTGTCATAGCTTCAAGTTTAATTCCTTTTATCCTTTGTTTCCTTTTTTAGCTTATTTAACAGCTTATATTTAGGGCTTATTTCGAGTGTATATTTTTCTTAGGATCAGCATTGTTCAAAGTACTTTTAGTTAATTTTTCATATTTTTATAAAGTAGTTTAATATCTTTTATAATATTTTTAGATTAAAATCATTTTTAATTCATAATAAATAAAATAAAAATCAAAAAAATATAATTCTTTTTCTGAAAATTTTCTTTTGTCATTTAGCATTTATAAAAATTAAATTTGCATTCGTAGAGATTAAATTTGTAATAGTTGCTTAAATGTCGCGTTTTATATAATTCTCTATTTACGTTTTCGTCATAATTCGTAAGTGCTCTTAAATGCTTTTTTATTGTTAACTTGTTTTTACATGTTTTATTCGTTTTCATTAGTAGAATTAGAAATCAAAATCAAAATCTTTGAAACCATTCAAATCACGCGATCACGAACCTAACCGATTCTCAATTCACGCTTCATCGAGGGAAAACGACCCGGGAAGATTTTGGATTTTACTTTGGATTAAAGTAATTTTCTAGAATCCTCGCGGAATACTTATTACTATACTATAATTGTTTACATCCTTATATACTTTATATTATATATAGTATGTTTGGGCGTATCAATTTTTGGCGCCGCTGCCGGGGAAGCCGTGTTACGATTTTCGTGTTCCGTTCGAAGATTAGTGTTTTGAAGACCCTTCCTCGTGAAGTTATCACTTTCAATTGTGAATATTTTCTTCTTATTATAAACATATAAAAATACAAAAATATTTTTACACTTCTATTTTCTTTTATTTTAATATTAAAAATTACCGGGGGGTGGGTTGGTGGTGTTTTGTTAATCGTTGTTACGGCTCGCCTTAGATTACGTCTATAGAGGAAAGTTAAAGCAGGTTTGATCCTAAGAACATCACCCAAAAGGAGAAGGGTTATTCTAAATAGCGCCTCGAGCTTACCAGCTCTTTCGCTTTCTTATACGTATTTTTAGAGAGCTACCGTGCACGTTTAACTTTCGGTTACCATAAATATTTTTCTTTCTTATTTTTATTATTATTTTTCCTTATGTGTTATTTGAAAAATCTAAAAATATTCCTCTCTATCCTCTTATCCGTTTAATTCTTATTTTCTCAACCCTCTAATTTCGTTTAATTTTTATTATGTCGCCATTCGAACAAAGCGACTGTATGGGGTGTGGACAACCGTGTGTTGGCTTCTATTGTTATCTTTGTACGTGCCAGCAGTGTGGTTTCAGTCTTAATAATGGAATTTGTATGAACTGCACTTATGGAGATGGAAAGCCAGTCACTTGTTGCGAGTGTGAAAGCCCGTTAAATGGTGGATTTTGTTTGATTTGTGCTTCGAGAGTTGGAAATTCATTTGCTTGTGATCCAAATCCGAATTCGTACAACGATTCTCCGAACTTTTCCGACTACACTCCACAACCCCAGTACCAGACGTATTATTGTGAGTTATGTGGGAACAATGCTCATTATGGTTACGATTGTCCACCTCAAAGTCCGTTTGTCTACAATCAGGACCCGTGTTTCAATCAAAACTTTGATAATAATTTTCCACAAACTTCACCAAGTCTTCCACAACAATACCTTTGTTGTGAGAACTGTGGGGGTCCTCATGAAAGTTTTCAGTGTCAACCGATGAACCAAAATTTCTATAATTCTAATTCTTCCGGATTTGACCAATTACAACCCCCGCAGTATCCCGTCATTCATAATCCTCCTCAAGAAACGAGTGTGGAAATTTTGCAAGCCAAAGAAGACCTAATGAAATCGATACAAACCTTTTTAAAGAAGTTTAATCGTATATCTTTTGGAGAAACGCCAAAGGTTTTATTGCTATCTTGGGAAACAAATTTTGAAATTCAGCATGCTAAACCAGAGGATATACAAGAATTGCTTCATAAACTTCTTAAAGATTTGCAAATTATAAGTGAGGATCTATCAGAATTTATTAATTGTCCAAGTTGGAATCGTCCTACCTTTTATCCGATGATGATGAGGAGTACACTATTCAATATAGGAAAATTTAGAGAATTCGTCTAAAGCAATCGCACCCGACTTACCAACCGAGGAGCCCGATAACTCTCGAAGTATGGGGGACGAGCATCTTAGCACTATTCCGGAAATGAAATCGGACAAAGTAATAAAGTCTAGTGTTGAGAACCTTGTCCCAATCCCAAGAGAGTCCGAGGGAATTTCCGACGATACGTGTGATGTGCCCATTTGTGAAAATTCTTCTACTTTTGATGCTTTAAAAAACCATTCTTTGATTTTATCCGATTCCAACGACGATGGTACTTCAAGTGTTGATGATAGATTTTGAAGACATCTAAAAAAAAGAAAGAGTATGTTGACAGCAATCACCTCCCATTCTGAGCTCGTCAGATTTAAGGAGGTGAATGATGTTTGACCCAAGAGCAGGAAATAGATTGATTAGAAGATATTCTTCGAATCCAAATGAATTCTTCATGAGAAATTATTGAACATCAATCGTCTTATTGATAATTTTGAAGCTTTGTATGGGCGAAAGTGTAGGTCGCCAGTTTGTTGGAGTGAGGTTGGGGAAAGCCAACTCACTGGCCCGGAATTGGTTCGAGAAACCACGGAAAAGATAGTTCAAATTAAGAACCGCTTGTTAACAGCTAGGAGTCGACAAAAGAGCTACGCTGATCTTAAAAGAAGATTGACGGAATTTGAAGTAGGTGACAAGGTCATGTTAAAAGTATCGCCATGGAAGGGTGTCATACGTTTTGGGAAACGTGGGAAGTTAAGTCCACGATTTGTTGGGCCATTCAAAGTTATTGAAAGAATTGGGCCCGTGGCGTACAAGTTGGAATTGCCCGATAAGCTTCGTGGAATTCATAACACTTTCCATGTCTCTAATCTCAAGAGATGCTTTGTGAATGATGATGTGGTCATTCCGTTGGAAGAAGTTCAGCTCGACAGCAAATTGCATTTTATCGAGGAACCGGCAGAGATTGTGGATAGAGAGGTGAAACGGCTCAAGCAGAGTCGGATTCCGATTGTTAAAGTTCGTTGGAACTCGCGGCGAGGGCCGGAGTTCACATGGGAGCGTGAGGATTTCTTTAGGAGCAAGTATCCTCATCTCTTCGCGAGAAGACGCGTGACAAGACAGGACAAGCGCCGGGACGTCGCTTCCTAAAGGAGGGAAAACTGTAAGAACCCGAATTTAAGGTCACTACTATTTTATAATCTCATAATTAATTTATAAATTTTAAACAAGTTACTTTATTTACATCGAGACATTTTATTGAAATCGTCGTTTTAATTAATTGCGAGCTATGATTAAAACAATTATTCGTCTTGAACCTTACGTAAATTAAACTTTTCAGAAAAGTATCCCGTTTAATGTAGAATTATTTTTATCATATTCGTTTTCACCTCGTGGTTTCGTCTTAACTCTCGTTTTATTTTACGTTGATACCCGTTAGCCTCAAAACTACCTACCTATCTTAAAATTTATACCCTAAACATCAAAGTTTATAAATTTTAAGCCTTAAACATGACACCACCACCTCATGGGTGGCGTGTCATTTGGAGAATCAATGGGCAAGACACTTGTCTTGCTTCATCATTTCATTTTGCATGTACAAGTATCATAAAACCATCTACACCCACTTTTACTTCCCATAGTTTCTCTTAGTTTTCACACACATCTCTTGTTTCTTTCCTTTGTGCCGAATTCATCCACCAACACAACACAACTTCCATCAAATTTTACCAATCAAACAATAACCTACTAGTGGATATGACAACCTAGTAAGGTTTCCTATACTTCATTTTCATACCATAAAACCTATCATTTGTAGGCTTTGGGGCTGAGTTAGAAGAATAATATGAAGATGGTCATGCATGTCAAGAAAATGATGTCCTAGTAAAGCTTGGTGGCTAGGAAAACTTGTTGTTAATAACTATTTGGGTGACATTGAGTGAGCCTTGCTTTCTACCTTTTCCTAAATTTTCCTATAAGTATTTATTTGATATTAATTACATGTTATAAAATATATATTGATGAGTATGGATTGTTTACGATAATGTTGTGGCTTTGCATAGAGTTGATTGTGTTTTAAAAATAAGTTGGAAAATATGTTTGGTTGGATTTTATAGAGGCTGTTTTGGAACAGTAGAAAACTTTGTTTTCTGAAAATGTTTTGGCATAGGGACCTTTAAACAAAAGTTATGGGTGGATAGAGTATATGTCCTTGGCATGAGATGATATGAAATGATCAACCAATTATTATTATTGAGTGATTTATGGTCAAAATACTAAAATGGGTCAGTTCTGGACTTTGGTTTAGAAAACGTATTAAACACCAGGTTAATGGTTTGACATGTTTGGATTCTAAAAACAAGGGTACAATACTAACATCAATAGGAAGCTATGAGCACATGGCCCCCACAATCCATTGCTATCTTAGATTAGGAGTTATGATTAAAATGGCAAAAGTAAGAAATTCAGTCAACTTTCTGTTTTGACTTAGGGAGATAAGTAAAAATCTATTTTCCAGGATTTAAATGGTATGAGTGATTGGCTTAAATGTATTGAAAACTAAGACTTAAGTCTTTCAAGGGTGAAAACCTTGAATTTATACCATTTATAGAGTTGGTAGATACAGGTCCCTCTAAAAGCATGAGCCATAATCCAGAATTGCGACTTTTACGTCTTGATTAAAAATGACAAATGTGTAGATAACCATACCTAAAATTGGAATTAAACGGCGAAATTTGGTAGATGTTTAATTACATATAAGAACAGGTCATATGTCAATTTGGGGGTCAAAATACTTTAGTTAAGTCAAGAAGGCCTGTTGCGCATATCTAGGAACATAAACCCTATATTCGTCAAACAGTTCTTACGTATTATTTTTACTTGTATACTTATACTAAGACGCCGTTCACGTATTTTCTTAGGTGGTGTGTAAGGGCTGTTATCTTGTTCAAGACTTATTATACTTCTGATCTCTTTGATATCTCGGTGAGTTCATTATGCCTTCTCCTTTACTTTAATATTTTATTTAAAACTCCGGAGGGAGTACATCTAGTTACAGAAAATTGAACCAAAGATTGTTTGGTATGTTGCACCCATTCCTGAATTAAATTTTTAAACAACGAGTACCCATCGCATAAATCCCTAATTTCAGAAACCGCTTAATTGCCTGGATTAGCGAGCGTAATACATTTGATAGATCTATTGGGGCTGACATCCCACCGTCCGGGGTTTGGATCCATTGTGGAAAACCTTGAACGGACGATTTTTGATTAAGAAATAGGTATATTAGCGAGATGATGACCTCGTGGGGGCAAAGAAAATTGTTTTATTTTCATATGTAATTTATTACATTTGTGGTTTGATGTTAACGCTTGAGGTGTCACGAGCCCTGTGCAAATAATAGATATAACTTTGTATGATCCACAATGTAAATAGAATGAAGTATAAATAAAACGTGTGTTCATGTTATGTTTAAATGAAAAACCTATGAATTCACTTCAACGTTTGTTTGATTTTGTTAAGCATTTTTATCTCAAGTTCATCAAGGATGATTGGATGACTTGGAGTTCACAAGAAAGGGTCTTGCGTGTCCTAAGTTTGAACTTTTAAATACCTCGTGTTAAAAGTTATGGTACAATTTGTCGATTTGTGAAATACATATTAAAATGGTGACTTTTGTGGTACTTGATGATATAACCATATGTCGATATGGATATTGTTCAAACATGTTATTTTGGGGACCTAATGTTATTATAACGTCTCTTTTGAGTCGTTCTTTATGAATTATGTGTGATTGGACTATGAAGTAACACCCATATATGTTCCGCTGCGTTGTCCCGAAAATGGGGGTGTTACATGAGGAGGGAGAGACTTGCTTACAAGGAAGAGAGTATAGAGATCCATCAGGCCTTGGCTAGGTCTGAAGCTTACTGTAGGGCATTAGAGGCACGAGTTACAGTGTTAGAGACTGAGTGCTTCGAGCGCACGAGGTGGGCAGCGATCACGCTGCAGATGATTTTGCTGATTCGGCATATCATCGGTACCCAGGCCCTGGAGGCTGGAGCAACGCGTTGACACATTGGAGGACACTGTGTAGCAGATCCTAGACCTCTGGCGTTATGATTGTAGCAACTAAGCTTTCCTGTTAAGTTTTTATGGTTACTTCCCAAGCTAGCAGGCGGTATAGATCTTTTTTTGTTGGTTACTCATCCTGTATAGATCTTTTATTTCTATTAGCTAGCCTGTATTAGCCTACTAAGTATTATAAGTAACTCCTGCTAGTGGTGCTCTATGTTGAATTTCATTTTGTAACCTAGCGATAGGGAATCAATTATGTACCAAACAATCAGTAATTTTCTAGATTAAATATGGAATGGATGTATTATGTTATGTCGAACTTGTGTTTGGTTGTTATATTTCACATGTGAAATGTGATTTCAGTTTATTTTGATGCTATGTTATGTCACGTTATGATTGTTTTGAAATCTACGGTTATTGTATTTCTTGTGAATGAAGTAAATTCAACAAAGAAACCACAAGGTCCAATACCATCACACCAACCCCAAATCATACACCCACCACAACTGTTACTAACGGCACAACTTTCAGGCCTTAATTGACCAAGGAGTGCTAGCAGCCATGCATGGAAGCAGAAGCATGCAGGGGTTTGGACTGGCTACAAACAGCAATGGTTTTTTTTTTCCAGACCAAGGCCAGCACAAACTGCTCGCGAATGCTCTTACTTTGAATTCTTGAAATGCAAACCTTTGACTTCAACGGCACTTGAGGGAATTGTTCCGAACTCAACTCGATGGTTTTGAAGGAAAATGGAGTCTGTGTATAGCATTAGCAATTGCCACAGCGATCTGTTGTCAAGTCAAATTTGAGTCTTTCCCCTACACTACGATGCCATTAGCAGGTGGAATGCCCATGTTAAGACCACTACTCCTGAAGCAGCTCATGCCATGCCATGGGCAACACTGAAGAAAATGATGACTGATAAGTACTGCCCGAGGGGTGAGATCAAGAAGATTGAGACTGAGATGTGGAATCTTAAGGTTAGGGGCACCGATGTGGTGGCCTATAGTCGACGATTTCAGCAACTAGCTTTGATGTATTCCAGGATGTTTCCCATAAGACGATAAGACAAGATTAAAATATATCGAGCTTGCCCTGATATGATACATGGCAGTGTAAAGGCATCAAAGCCAAAAACCATGCAAGAGGCTATCGAGTTTACAACTGAGTTGATGGATGAGAAGACCCATGCCTATGCTGAACGTCAGGCAGAAAGGAAAAGAAAGTATGATGATCTTTCCAAGAACAATCAAAACCAACAACAGCAGAATAAGAGGCAGAACACAGGCCAGGCCTACACTGCAGGCAATAGTGACAGGAAATCATACGCCGGGTCTAAACCTCTGTGTTCCAAGTGTAATTACAATCATGAAGGTCCCTATGTCCCACCTAGGTGCAATAACTGCAAAAAGGTTGGCCATCTGGCCAAGGATTGTAGAAGCCGACCTGCAAATAACAACAACCGCAACAACAACAACAATAATCAGAAGGGAAATGGTTGCTATGAGTGCGGAGCTCAAGGTCACTTTAGAAGAAACTGCCCAAAACTAAAAAACAATGACCGTGGTAATCAAGCTGGGAATGACAGGGCTCCAGCAAAGGTGTATGGTGGTTTGGAAACGCGGGGGCAAACCTAGACAAACGCGTGCGGGTACGTCCTTCTAAACAACCGGTATGCCTTATATCCTTATTTGATACGGTGCCGATCGAATGTTTTGTGTCAACATGCATTAGCTCCTAATTGATTGACATCAACTCCATCTACCCTAGATCACTATGATGATGTCGAACTAGCTACGGGGAGAATAATTGGGTTAAACACTATCCTTAGTGGTTGCACAATAAACTTCCTAAACCACCCATTCAACATAAACTTAATGCCTGTAGAACTTGGTAGTTTCGATGCTATAATCGGTATGTGATTGTTTGGAACGAAGTACAATCTGATCATTGTGTGACCGAGAAGATTGTTCGCATCCCCTGAGAAATAAAACCTTAATCATACATGGTGATGGAAGTAACCAGGGAAATGTGACACGATTAAACATCATTTCGTGCACTAAAATGCAGAAGTACCAGGTGAAAAAAGGATTTCCAAACTTTAGGCACTGTAGTTACTTGCAAAAGAGGTTGAAGACAAGACAGAGAAGAAGCCGACTTTGAGGAAGTACCAAATAGTTCGAGACATTCCTGAAGTAAAATTCGGAAGGACTTTCCGATCCGGGTCCTTCCTCTTGACACGACAAGTGGAGTTTCAAATTGATTTGGTACCTAGTGATACACCTGTAGCATGGGCACCTTATCGATTGGCGCCTTCCGAAATGAAAGAGTTGTCGAAGCAACTGAAAGAGCTATCCGACAAAGGCTTTATAAGACCCAGTTCCTTCACATGTGTAGCCCGGTCTTGTTTGTCAAGAAGAAGGATGGATCATTTCGGATGTGCATTGACTATCGGAACTAAACAAACTGACAGCTGAAGAACGCGTTACCCACTCCCCAAAATTGTGATTTATTTGATCAGATCAAGGTCGAGTGTCTACTCGAAGAACGACCAAGTCAGGTTATCACCACTGGTGGGTTCGAGAAGAAGGAATGGTCATTCTGAAGACTGCCTTCAGAACTCGTTACGGCCATTACGAATTTCAAGTTATGACGTTTGGTTTGACAAACGCACCTCCGTAATACATGGACCTTAATGATCGGGTTTCCAAACCATATCTGGATAAATTTCGGATATGTCATTATGATGTATTCTGATATATTCGAAGAACAAGCAAGAACACGAAGAGCACCTTAAGCTAATCTTAGAGTTGCTTAAGAAAGAGGAGTTGTATGCCAAATTTTCCAAGTGTGAATTTTGGATTCCCAAAGTACAGTTCCTCGGTCATGTGATCGATAGTGAAGGAATTCATGTGGATCCAGCCAAGATTGAATCCATTAAAGATTGGACATCTCCTAAGTCACCAACGGAAGATTCTCAATTTTTAGTCTTGGCAGGGGTATGTATCGAAGATTCATTGAAGGGTTTTCAAAGATCGCCAAACCTATGACCAAGCTTACTCAAAAGAAGGTCAAGTTTGTTTGGGGCGATTTCAACTGTTGAAGCAGAAATTGTGCAGTGCACCAATCCTTGCCTTACCTGAGGGAAGCGAAGATTTCATCGCATACTGCGACGCTTCAAAGAAGGGTTTGGGCGCTGTGTTGATGCAAAGAGAAAAGGTGATTTCTTATGCATCACGCCAGTTAAAAATTCATGAGAAGAACTATACGACTCATGATTTGGAACTTGGAGCAGTAGTGTTCGCTCTCAAGATTTGGAGGCACTATCTATACGGAACCAAGGTTCACTGATCATAAGAGCTTACAACACATTCTTGATCAGAAGGAACTAAACATGAGACAACGCCGATGGTTAGAGTTGCTTAGTGATTACGATTGCGATATTCGTTATCACCCGGGGAAAGCCAATGTCGTTGCTGATGCTTTGAGCAGGAAAGAACGAGAACCACCGTTAAGAGTTCGAGCCTTAGTCATGACTATTAGTTTGGATCTTCCCAAACAAATCTTGAATGCTCAGACTGAAGCACGAAAACCAGAGAACATCAAGAACGAAGATGTTGGAGGAATGTTGGTTGAAAACGCTAAAAATCCAGAGGCGATTAGGATGGAAAAGTTAGAACCCCGTGCGGATGGAACTCTATGCCTCAATGGCAGGAGTTGGCTACCCTGTTATGGCGATTTGCAGACTGTGATCATGCACGAGTCCCACAAATCAAAATACTCTATACATCCGGGTTCCGACAAGATGTACCAAGATATGAAGAAGCTATATTGGTGGCCCAATATGAAAGTCGACATCGCCACCTATGTTAGCATGTGTTTGACCTATGCTAAGGTCAAGGCCGAACATCAAAGGGTATCTTGGGTTGTACTAACATCAAAGGGTATCTTGTGAGTCGGTCAACAATCACCCACATGTCTATTCAGTCGTTACAGCCATCTATGTGTGCTTCAGCTGCCTTGTTGGAGTGGTACTTCTGGTGAAAGATTGAAGAATGATCAACCCTAAGCCTTATCATACAAACCCATATTTGTCTTTATAAACTTGTTACTCCTTAGCTTTAGCGGTGAAGATGTATATCTTTGCCAAGCTTATGTATAACACCCCGTGTTTTAGGGTCATTGACGTCGTCAATAAATCCACAATGTATCTTTTGTATTGTACGCGTTTGCTTTAAATCGTATACGTTAAGTTAAATCGCGTAAGCCAAAAATGATCATTCAATGTAAATGGGCGTCAAAAGATTAAATGTTTACATCAATCAAGTATTAAATAATTATTTTGAGAATAATTATGGTCTTTGTTTATTGTATTTTTATTGGTTGCGTAAATTGATTACGTTTCGCGATAAATTGCGTTTAGGCACTCCCAGAACCACCAAAACTTTTTTACGCTTCAACAAATACCCACATTTATACCTAATACATAAAAATTACATAAATATATCATGTATAACTCCTTATG
>BQNB010015273.1:0-46235 GCA_026074375.1 Tanacetum coccineum | reverse complement strand
GAATTATGAAACTTTTTGAACATCACATTGACATACAATAATGGGAAGAAGTTAGCGTGCGTAAATTTAAATCCTATCATGCAAGAAAACTTTAAGTTGTGGGCATAATCTATTTGCCTCAATAATATTATCAATCTCGGTCTTTATCTCATGTATGTTGTAATAGGCTAGAAGGGTAAACGGGCTCGTGAACGTAATCTAATCTTGTACTAGTTCTGGACTAAGGTCCATTGTAATTCCGAGCCCGGCCCAAGTCAAACACCATTCGGCCTAACAAAGCCCAAGATGGCCGACCCATGGTTTAGGATACAAATACCCATCTCCAAGTATGGAGAGGGTGTTGGTTCATTTGTATTTTTCATACATTTGCTTAATCAACCATTCTCTTATTTTCTCTCTACTTTCTCTCTCTTGTTTCTCTCTCTAAAATTCTTTCATATCTCCTTTCTATTTTTCTTGTCCAAATGGTGAAGTGAAGGTGATTCCGGGTTATAACATTTTCTAAAGCTCCATTATTTTTATGGGCCAAAGCAGTCAATACAGCCTGTTACACCAAAAACCGTTCTTTAATCTGCCTTCGCTACAACAAAACTCCATATGAGCTTATGCAAGATAAGAACTGGATTTATCATTCTTTCAGGTCTTTGGTGTACTTTATTATCCTACCAATGACAATGATGACCTGGGTAAATTAGATGCAAAAGCTGACATTGGTATTTTTGTTGGTTACGCGCCCGTAAAGAAAGCGTTCAGAATCTACAACAAAAGAACCCAAAAAATTATAGAAACAATTCATGTGACATTTGATGAGCTGATAGCTATGGCATCTGAACAATTTAGTTCAGGACTCGGGCTTCATTCTATGACTCCTGCAACACCCAGTTCAGGACTCGTTCCAAATACTGTTTCTCAACAACCATGTATTCCACCAAACAAAGATGATTGGGATCACTTGTTTCAACCTATGTTCGATGAATATTTCAATCCTCCATCAATTTCTGTTACTCCAGTTCAAGAAGCTGCTGCTCCGAGAGCTGTGGTTGTAGCCGATTCTCTTGTGTCAACTTCCATTGACCAGGATGCTCCATCAACAAGTATTCCATCAACACAAGAACAAGAACATTCTCCAAACATTTCTCAAGGTTTTGAAGAATCTACAAAAACACCAATTTTTTATGATGATCAACTTCATAAATCTCTTCATGAAGACTCGACTCCTCAAGGATCATCATCGAATGTGAGACAAATCTACACTCCATTTGAACAACTTGGTAAATGGACTAAGGATCATCCTATAGCAAACATGATCGGAGATCCTTCTCGCTCTGTCTCTACGAGAAAGTAACTACAAACTAATTCCATGTGGTGTTATTTTGATGCCTTCCTAACTTCTGTAGAACCAAAGAATTCAAACAAGCAATGGCCGAACGATCATGGATCGATGCAATGCAAGAAGAAATTCATGAATTTCAAAGACTAAAAGTTTAGGAATTGCTGCCGTGTCTAGATAAAGTGTTATTAATCAAACTAAAGTGAATTTATAAGGTCAAGATGCATGAATTTGGTAGGGTACCAAAAAATAAGGTTAGACTAGTTGCTTAAGGATTCAAGCAAGAAGAGGGAATCGATTTTGAGGAATCATTTGCACTGGTTGCTAGAATAGAGGCCATCCGTAACTTCATAGCAAATGCCGCTTATAAGAATAGGATGATCTACCAAATGGATGTCAAAACAGCTTTCTTAAATGGCGAGCTCGAAGAAGAGGTCTACGTTTCTCAACTAGAAGGATTTGTTGGTCAGGATAACCCATTGCATGTGCACAAGCTGAAAAAGGCCCTCTACGGACTCAAACAAGCACCACGTGCATGGTACGACATGCTGTCAAGCTTCCTAATCTGACAACATTTCTCCAAAGGTGTAGTTGATCCAATGCTCTACACACGAAAAGCTAGGAATGACTTATTACTGTTACAAATTTATGTTGATGATATAATATTTGCATCTACTAATACTGCCATGTGTAATGAGTTTGCTAATCAGATGACTACTAAGTTCAAGATGTCAATGATAGGGCATATGTCATTCTTTTTAGGATTACAAATTTCTCAAAGTCACAAAGGCATCTTTATAAACCAATCTAAATATGCTTCTGAAATTATTAAAAAATATGGTATGCTAACTAGTGATTCTGTATACATACCTATAGTAGAAAAGAGTAAACTAGATGAAGATATACAAGGGAAACCAGTTGATGCTACACTTTACCATGGCATGATTGGATCCTTCATGTATCTGACATCTAGTAGATCAGACCTTATTTATGCTGTCTGCTTATGTGCCTGGTATCAGGCAAAGCCTACCAAAAAGCACTTAAATACAGTTAAACAGATCTTTTGATACCTAAAGGGAACCATTAACATGGGTCTATGGTACTCAAAGGATACTGGTATGTCTCTGACATCATATGCAGATGCAGATCACGCGGGGTGTGAGGACACTAGACGCATTACATCAGGAAGTGCTCAATTCTTTGGTGATAAAATTGTTAACTGGTCTTCAAAGAAGCAAAAGAGAACTATGATATCAAGTACAGTGGCGAAATATATTGCTTTATCTGGGTGTTGTGCTTAAATCCTATGGATGTGTTCACAACTAACAGATTATGGTTTTCAATTCAATAAGATTCCTCTGTACAACGATAACAATAGTGCGATAGATCTATGATGTAACAACGTTCAACATTCAAGAGCCAAGAACATTGATGTACAATATCATTTTATAAAAGTGCAGGTGGATAATAGAATATTGGAACTCTACTTTGTTCGGATGGAATATCAACTGGCTGATATCTTTACCAAACCCTTGCCAAGAGAAAGATTCAATTTCTTGATCGAGAAGCTAGGAATGAGAAGCATGTCTCTGGAAACGCTAAAATATCTAACAGAGGAAGAGGACGAGTAAAGGTGGTTACTCGCGGTATATCCTGTATCATATGTACATAAAAAAACATAACAACACAAAAATATTTTTCTTTTATATAAGTTTTTCAAAAAGAAAATTAAAAATTAAAAAACTAGAAAAATATAAAAATATGTATATCTGGCATGTCTTTTGAAAATCGATAACATTTACGGCCTTAGAAATGCCATTTAATAATGATACAAGGCTGTAAATGAAGTTCGAGCAGAAGTTCAAAAGCTTTTAAAACATGCCAAAAATGGCTTGCTATTATTTCAGATAGCAACCTGGTCATCAACTTAAAGGCAAGTATTTCAAAAATAAAACTTGGCCTCTCAATGGAAATTTATTCTCGGGCATGGTCTACTGACCATGCAAAGGCTTGTGATTACTTTACATCACAACCCGTGCTTCCTATATTCCATAAGTGTATGTGTCAGTGCTCTTATGTGTTAAAATAAGAGAAATCTTATTTCTTGGGTGTTTATTTTCAAAAATAATATAATCATCTTGATAGGTCTTGTTTATCTTGAATCATACATAATCATCAATGAAAGCTTAGAGAGAATAGTAGAGGAAGGCAAGTATTTAATTTTTAAATATTATAAAATGGAGGGAAAAAGGAAAAGATTATTACAAGGCTTAAACCCCTAATGGTGATTAAGAGGGGTATTTATAGGAGAAGAAAGGAAGCTTCCCTTCCTTTATTTTTCTAATGTTTCACTTCTAGTCCCTAGACTTTAATAATTATGCTATTTCTTACTTTTAGCATAATAATATTTATTACAAGCTACATTATTCTTAACAAAATAAAGACTAATTACTAAATATAATAAAACCACATAATTGACACTTTTCTTGAACCTAACAATCTCCCCCTAAGGGTCAATTATTCTGGGCGTTCCCTTCGTGGTCCAAGTGGTCTTCCATTTACATACATCTCCCATCTTCTCATCTGGTTGCGATACTTCAATCTCACTTCAATTTCTTCTTCAAACAATTTCAAATACTCAACCTCATCTTCGGTAAGATCTCTTTGTATATAGGCATACTTAACATCATTATTGTAACTCTTTAGACCTTCTAATACTCTGTTTCGTGTTGCATCAAAAAACTTATGAATCTCTGAATGTCTCATCACCCTTTTCTCTTTCTTGTTATTCTTATATATTATTTCATGCACGGGCTCATAGATGATGGAGAACATTTTGTGTTTTTCAATTCCTGGGAAAGATATTGTTGGTGCAGTAAGATTAACCTTCTGTTGATTTCTTTTTATTCCAAGTTGAAAGTCATGCACTCTCTCGTATATCACTGAGCTTCTGATAAAAACTGATAAAGACCATAGCAGGCCTGTTTTTGCATAATCAGGTACCTTGCCATTCATGATCAGCAAGTAGATATCCTCAATATCATTCTTATTGAGATTCTTGTAATCAGACTCGGTGATTGACACTATGCACTCATTAGCTCTTCTTGCAACTATCTCTGTGATGAACTTGTGTTCATGGCCCAGTTTCTAGTACGTCTTTCTAACTTAAATGATCTTTAAATTTAAATAAACAACTTCCTTTGGTTTTCCAGGCTCTTTCTGCCTCTTTATGTAGAAGATCTTTGCATGAGGATTCTTCCAATGTTCAACACCATACCAAGCATAAGGATTAAATTTCTTTACACACTTATTCACCCATCTGGAAGTCTGTTCTTCGATATCAACATCACTGAAAATACTTGCAGGAAACTTGTGAAGTGACAACACTATCTTCTCAGGCCCTGAATTTCCTTTCTTCAAATACAAAAGATCTTGATTTATCAGAGACAATGTTGGAGCTTCATGATCTCTTTGACAACTTTAAACCAAAGGTGTGGTCTTTCGTGGATGTGGAAACACAAGAATTTCCTTTCTGCTTTCCCAAACAATGTCACTTTTCAAGAAATTCTTCATCTGATCAATATGATATTGATGCTCATCTCCTGAAGTACATCTTTGTCTCAACATTTCATCAACAATTTTCTTTAGCTCTGCCTCATTAATAGTCAGTGACAATTCTTCCATAATGTCTTGTGATACTTGTTTTGTTGGTATTTCATCATCATCTGAAGCATATGACTCAGTCCAAAAATCAAAATCATCAACTTGCTCTTAATTACTTGAAGATGATGGATTTTGTTCACTTTCATTAACCTGTCTAGACGACTCTCCAGTCACATGTGCTTTGTACTCAGATGTCTTCTGCCACTTTGCACTATTCTCCCCCCAGGAGGAGCATCATTATGAGGGTCGTCATGATCTCTTAGGTGAACGGCATAAGTTCTACAAGAAGTTTAAGGTACCTGAAGTGTCTCAAATTTCATCTGAAGTGCCAGCCATATTGCTATGTCTTGTTAATGCAACTAAGGATTGTTTTTCATTGATAGATACAGTTGATATTATTGTTTAGGAACAGATGTTGTTTATGGTTGAGATGGATGAACATGAAGAATATGTCTAGACATATAATTTCTTATGGACTCATCAACCAGACAAGGAATGTGATTATCAGTTGCTTGTTGAATCTGTGATGAAATTTTAGCCTGTAATCTCCCACGCTCCTGTAACATGGCTTTAGCAATCATCTTATTAGTCTCTTCTTTATTCTGTTGCCTTTCCAAAAGTAGCCCTTTTGCAACATACATTGGAACTTGAACTTTAACCTACTCAGGAACTTGCTTCTCTACTTGCTCTTTGATATGTTTATCTACCATCGTGGGTATAGATTCAACCATTACTTCCTGGAGATGATCAGCAAGAGTATCAAATAACTTTCTTGACAAGAACTTTGCTTTCAGATGTTTAAATAAATATCCATAACGTCCCTATAACTCCTGAAAGAAACTCTTATAACTTTTGAAACTAGTAGGTTTGGCTTTGAATAATGATAGATGTCGGTTTATGGTAGATAACTTGGTGTTGAGTCAACTTGATGATGGTGTAGGTGTAGTATTAGTTTCTGTCAATTCTTGGAGTTTCTTAGTATCCAAAGATACGAGATCAGTATGAATCCTAGGAGATCTAATTGGGGTGGGGGATGGTGTACTCCTAGACTCCTCTACAATCTTCCCTTTCTCCATTTGCTTTAATTCACACACCTCATCATCCTCTTCTTCTTCATTAACATTCATAGGTATTACAACATTAGTAATCTCCACCTCTGGACTTTCCTTATCACTCCTGGCTCTAACCTAGTGCCAGGAATATTTTGATCATCATTCTTAGGGATTAGACTATCATCAATAACATTTTTTGGTGCATCCACCATCTTTTTAATTTCCTCGGATGCCAAGTGCTTGTTTACCAGTTCCATATTTTCTCTAGTTTCTTGCTCTTCTTGACTTTTATGCTTAGCAAGACTTACTTGTAGTGTGTCTTCTAAAATTATCTCATCTACTTTATCAACGATTGGCACTAGAGCTGGTGGAGTAAGACGTGTAGATCTCTTTTGAGGAATACAAAAATGAATCACAGTTGGCCATTTTGGAGCACTTGACTCTCCTGCATCCACTTTAGGGTTAGGTGACCTAGGGGCGCTAGGTGTCCTATGCGTTCCTTAGGTAGACTCAGTCAGCTGTGACTGAGTCAGAGGAACATCTATCCCAAACACCTCCGCATACATCCGATAATGCTCTGTGTGCTTTATTTCGTCTGAGATCATCCAGTCTGGAATCTTCATTCCATCTCTGTGTTTGTGTCTTCTTGAAGTAAAGATATTTTTCATTATGTCATCATCTTTCAGATTGTGATATATGTCTCTAGCACACCTCAAGATCTCAGGAAAATTAGTCATGTAATGACTAATGATGATCTTAGTAAATCTGGGATAAGGAATCGAAGATGTTAAATGATGAAGAGAATAATAAAGTCCTTCCTATAGTAGCTCCGCATAATCAACATGAATGTTATTGATAAAGCAATACATCATTTGCATTATCTGCAATGGTGGTTGATCCCATCCAGTTACGCGTGTTGTCAAGCATTTGGAAAATATCTTGCACAACGTTTGTCATGGCTACAGAAGACCAGTTGTCGTAAAGCTTGATGATGTCTTCAGCTCCATTGTAAGACCCAACTCATTTTTGTAAAATGGAACCATGTCTAAAAATGATGGTGGTGGCATGAAACTATCATGATTGTTGTCAGTTGCTTGTGGTAGGTGAAAGATTATTCTGAAGTCATCCAGTGTAAGAGAAAGCATTTTCTTGTCAAGCATAAATGTGAGCCTATACTTTGATCCATCTTCCTTTAACGTATGCCAAAATTGTGCCATATAGATCCAAGGCACTGATGAGGAAGCTGCAATGCTGAATCATAACGGATGATCCTTGATGATATTCATTAGAATTTTGCTTTCAGGTGGACATTGCACTTGTTCAAAATCAACCTTCTTGTTGGCATACATTAGATCATATCTCTTGTTTGGAGGACACAATTTGTCTGGATGAACATCAGATGCATGTTGTTGTTGTTCCATGATGATTACTGAATGAATGAAATGAAGATGTTAGGTAACAAACAATCCATTTGACATTTGTCTTTTTCCACTCTGTCTGTTTTATATGTTCTGGCAATTCTTTTCGAACATATTTTTGATCAGTTTGATTCTCATGTGCTCGTTCTTGCTTTTTCTAGCAAATGCCATACGCTTTATTCGAAATTTTCTTTTGATTTATCATTTTTGTGTGTTCTGGCAATTCTTTTTCGAACACACTTTTGATTTGCTTTTTCGCGTATAGATTTAGCTCTCTCTGCCTGTTTTTGAATATCCTTACCAGAAATTCTTTATGACATGATATTCTTTCAAGAAAGATGAAGATTTCTCTTTTGATTCTAATCAAGATGCTTTTATGAAAACTTAAAGAGAAATCATACATCTTCTTAAATCGTTTTTATGAAAATGTACCATTTTGACACTAACAGATTTTTGAGAACTTTTTCAGAAATCATGTGACAAAAACTTTTCGTATAACATAGAATCATTCAATCACAAATCCACAACTGAATGGTCACTAAGTCACTCACTCCTCATTCTGTTTACTGCAGAAAACGGTCGAAACCGAACATAACTTAGACCACTTAGACAATTGGGACTTGGATTTTTCAGATTCAAGTTATAAAAACTTTTTCACTTTCACTTTTTGTCATGAATCCTAAACAATGAAGACAAATGCATCTAATTCAATAATTGAATGGTTACTAAGTTACTCACTCCTCATTCTGTTCATTGCAGAAAACGGTCAAAATCGAACATGACTTAGACCACTTAAACAATTATGAATAGACATATTTGCCCCAATGCTTAGAATTCATTAAAACTTGATTTCTTTTTCACAATCATTCTGATGTTTTCAAAACACATAAGAAAAAGATCTTTTTGTTCCATAGACATTCGAGCATTAATCATCAAAAGCATTCACTTATCCATAAATCTGATTGTTACTGATTTTGTCTTTTTGTCTTTACTGAATTTAGACTTATTGACTTTACCGAGTTTGACGTTTTGACTTTTACTGAGTTATACAATAGAGATGAAAGGTAAATCCCTTTTGACTGATTAAAAACCAAACTCGATCCATTTAAGTTTTATTAAATGCCAAAAACAATACAATCAAAACAAACTCGATAAACACCACTCTTTTCGATTTTCATTTTTAGCATTGAATTTATTATGTAGGACCATTTCTAAACTATTTTTCACATATTTTCATCTAATCATTGATTATTATAGTCCTAGATCCTAATCATTTATCACAAACTTGATAAATCATAAATTCGATAATCATCAAACCTTATCGAGTTTAAACTCGATAAGTCAAAATAGTTTATAACAAATTCCAGATGTATATCCACTTACGTTTGAGCAAGAAAAATGATTGTAGTCATTATAATGAACTCAGAAAACGTTTCTTGGATTTTCTTCTCAAACTCAGTTAATGGACTTGGTGAAAATAAAAAGTAAAAATAAACATTTTCCTCCTTATATAGTAACCGAATATCAAAGTTTGAGGAACGACAGCTTCAGCCCCTGTAGTTTTCCTTTTTTGATTTAACACATTTATTTTCCGAATTTTGATTTGAAATTTTCAAAAACTCCCCCTTGAGTAATGATGACTTTTCAAAATTTGACCAATATTATCCTAAACTCCCCCTTGGAATGAAATCATGCTAAACACTTTGTCCGAAAAATGAAGATTTTTGTTTTTCAAAGTCCAATTTAAATTTCTAAATTAAAAAACCCCCCCTCGAAAATATATCATTTTTCAAAGTCAATTTATTTTATTTAAGAGATCATTGTTTTATTTCAAATCCCGAAATGATGTATATGAATGAAATTTGTCAATTACTCCCCCTCATATTATGATCCCGAAAGCTTTTTATAAAAATTAGGAGTCATAAATCTGATCATGTGATCTTAAATTTTTTTTAATATGACAAATATTTTTGTGATTTTGAAGTTTTGCAAATTTTCTTTTGTTTTTGGAAAATTTATTTACATGTTTTCGATGTATGATCTTTTCAAGAAGATAACTTTGTTAGACATTCCAACTGAGTTGGAGTATAACACCTCGTGTTTTAGGTCATTGTACGACATTATGTAATGCACAATTTATTTTTAGGGTTTTACGCGTTTTCTCTTAAACCGTAAACGTTAAGTTAAATCGCGTAAACTAAAAATTCTCAACATGTTCCTTAATAAAATGATATCGAATGTCTATGTGCTTTGCTTTTTAATGCTGAACCGGATTGCATGAGATAGCAATGACACTCTTGGAATTACAATACATTGGAATCCGGTTGTACTTGTATCCATAGTCTAGTAGTTGTGTACGCATCCAAATGACTTGTGCACAGCAGGCAGACAAGGAAACATATTTAGCCTCAGCAGTAGACATCGCAGTACAATCTTGTTTCTTTGAACTTTAGCTCACGAGCTTTTCACCTAGAAATTGCAATCCTCCTGGTGTGCTTTTATAGTCATCTTTACATCCTGCATGGTCCGCATCTAAATATACAATTAGTTCAAATCCGAAATCTTTCGGATACCATAGTCCTATGTTGTAAGACAGTCTTAGGTATTGAAATATCCGTTTAACCTCTTTGAGGTGTTTAACCGTCGGACGTGCTTGATAGCGAGCACATACAAAAGTAGCATAAGAAATGTCTGGCCGACTGGCTGTTAGGTACATTAGCCCTCCTATCATACGACTATAAGTCGTTTGATCGATCGAAGTGCCTTGTAAATCAGCATCCAGTCTCTCACCATAGGTGTGCTCATTGAAATGCACTCATCTAGACCATGTTTCTTTAACAACTCAATAGCATATTGTGACTAACTTATGAATATGCCACGGGGAGATTGATGAACTTGAAGTCCAAGAAAGAACTTTAGTTCACCCATCATTGACATTTCAAAATTATTTTTCATTAGATTTGCAAAACATTTTAAAAAATATGGATTTGTTGATCGAAAAATAATATCATCAACATATACTTAAACAAGTAATATGTCTTCCCCGTAACATCGTGTGAACAAAGTCGGGTCAACAATACCTTTAGTGAATCCATGTTCAATTAAGAAAGAATATAATTTGTCATACCATGCACGAGGTGCTTGCTTAAGACCGTATAGAGCTTTTTTCAACCTGTAGACGTGATCTGGGAATTCTAGATCAATAAACCCTTCAGGTTGGCTGACATAAACCTCCTCTTTCAATGGACCATTGAGAAAAGCCGTTTTGACGTCCATTTAGAAGATGGTGATATTCTTATGAGCAGCATAAGCAATAAACATCCGAACGGCCTCAAGGCGAGCAACAGGAGCAAATGACTCTTCAAAATCAATTCCTTCTTCCTGCCTGTATCCTTTTGCCACAAGACGAGTTTTGTTTCGAACCACAATATTTTCAGCATCACACTTATTCTTCCAGAGCCATTTGAGAGCAATAATATTCTTTCCTTCTGGACGTGGAACGAGTTCCCAAACTTGTAGTCTCTCAAATTGATTCAACTCATCTTGCATGGACTCAATCCAACTGTGATCTGCCATAGCTTCTTTGATATTCTTTGGTTCGATAGTGCTGACGGTTAATGCATACATGCAAACCTCAGAATCTGTTTGAAGCCTTTGACGAGTCATTACAGGTTTGGATAGGTCACCAATAACTTGGTCTAGAGGATGATCTTTTGTCCAAATGTGAGTTGAGGGTTGTACTTGGTGGAAATTCTGCACATTTGATGGTTCTAGAGCAGCCGTAGAGGATTCAATTTCCTCATGACTTGAAGTATTATATGGAACAAAATCCAGGTTGCCATTAAAATCAGCAGAATCTTCTTGATTGACTTCATCAGCGTTTGTCAAAGAAATTGGAGAAGTTTGTTCGTCAGATGTAGTTTCAATGGGAGGAGCCTCATGTTCTTCAACAATGATCGAAGATGTGGAAGATGAGTCTTCATGAAATTGAGTCGGTTGTGCAGCGGAATTGATGGGTGTATCAAAAGACCTCTTCTCAAAATATTCTTCAAACATTGGACCGAACAAATTATCCAAATCTTCTTTGGATGGAGTATTCATTGTGTCTGCTGATGAAGTATTATTATTGAATCATTGGAACACGGGTTCTAAACAATCATGTTCAGAAGCCATAGCTGTAAGCTCGTCAAACTTGACATGAATGGTTTCCATAATCTTTTTGGTGCGTCGGTTATAGATTCGAAACCCTCTTGATGTTTCTGAATAACCAATAAAAACCCCAATGTCTGCTTTTGGTTTCATTTTTCCAAGATCATCTCGGTCATTTGTTAGATAACACAATGAGCCAAACACATGAAAATACTTAACATTCGGCTTTCGTCTGCGTAATAGCTCATAAGGTGTTTTGTTATGTCGTGTATAATGATTGATCGATTTTGAGTAAAACAAGTTGTAGCCACCGCTTCAGCCCAAAGAAATTCAGGTAATTGAGAAAAGATAAGCATTGTTCTAGCAGCCTCAACAAGAGTACGATTACGTCTTTCAACCACTCCATTTTGCTGAGGCGTACGAGCCATTGAAAATTGTTGCATGATCCCTAACTTTTCATAATCAGCTTTAAGAGTTGCATTTTTGAATTCAGTACCATTGTCAGTACGAATCTTGCAAACTTTTGCTTTATAATTCAGTTTGAGCTTGAGCAATGAATTTCTTTATAATCTCTAGAGTTTCGTCTTTCGAATGTAGAAAGTAAACCCATGTATATCGAGAAAAATCATTCACTGTCACAAGAATATACTTCTTTCCATTGATCGAAGCTACCCTCATTGGACCTCATAAATCCATATAAAGTAATTCCAATTTAGAGTGATCACTTGAAACCAATTTGGGTGGATGAGAAGCTTTCTTGCTTTTTTCTCTTTCACAAGCAGAACAGAGGTGATCCTTTCCATATTTGAACTTTAGAAGACCATCAACCAAGTTAAGTCTGGTAAGATCGTTTATGGTTCCGAAATTAAGATGTGAGAGTCGACGGTGCCAAAACCATGACTTTGTCGAAGTTGCTTTGGACATTAGACAAACAGGAGAAGAAGCAGCCATGTTAGAAATGGAGATAGTATACAAATTAGATTCGTTTCCTCCTGTGAGCAAATCATCTCCTTCCAGATTTCGCACGTAACATGTCTTGGAATGAAAAGCCACTTTTAAATCACCATCACAAAATTGCCCAACGCTAAAGAGATTATGTCCAGGACCTTCAACATAATCTATTTGACAAATAGTGATATTGCCCTGTATATAATCGCCATAGCCTATGATTGCTGCAAAATTATCATTTCTAAAGCGAATGGTGCCCATGAATTTCTTAATGAAATTTCTCAGCAATGATTGATCACCCGCCATATGCTTTGAACAACCACTGTCAAAAATCTACAGAACGATCTGGACTACCTGCAACAC
Source organism: Tanacetum coccineum (assembly GCA_026074375.1). NCBI lineage: Eukaryota > Viridiplantae > Streptophyta > Magnoliopsida > Asterales > Asteraceae > Tanacetum > Tanacetum coccineum. The sequence continues at coordinate 33,312 of BQNB010015273.1, read as the reverse complement.
ATGAAGAACCAACACATTGACAAGTGGGCAATTTGACTGCCCATTTCTTAACAGAACCCGATGATTTCTCATATGAACGACTATTATGAACATTCGGAGTTGTGTTAATGGGAGACCAAACAACATTTGGTTGTGATTCAAACCACCTTTTCCAAATTCGACTTATACGAATTTTATTCTTCATGTATATGTTTGAAAAGTTATCTCGTAAATTTCTTTTCTTTGTACTAGAAACCTTATCGTTAGCGTTTGAGGTACTTCCGACATCAATCTTAGGTTTGGAGACTACATAAGTAGTATCTAAAGACTTAGATAGTGTCGACTCCTTAGAAAACCTAGTCTTGTGAACTACATAAGTAGTATCATAAGATTTTGGTGTTCTAGATTTAATAGATAAGGTTCTACGAACCTTCGAATGCACATTCAATTTATAATTTGCAAAAAAGTTATCAGAGACATGAGCAATTAATTCGTCCATTTCTGTTTGAGTTTGAGACTGTGTCTTTTTTATTGAATTAAAAAGCTTTTGATATTCTAATTTGACATTGTCACGTTCTTTTATCTAAAGATTGACACCGTAAAATCAAAAGCAGTTCTCATCTTCAAGTTTTTCCATTTTGAAAATCCAAGGACTAAACAAGGGATTTGTATTTTTATTCTCAAAACTTGAATCCAGTTTATGTTTTCTTTTTTCCATGTTGTAAACTTTAATTCAAAATCAACACTTGGCTTTTCACACCTTTACTCTTTTTCAAGCATTTTTATTCTTGCTTGCAAACCCTCTTGAATTCGTGGTTTCTTTTTAAGTTGTTCAATTTCAGCATGGAGGAATTGTTACCACATTCTGATTTAACAAACCACTTAGTTCAAACTTCATGCTTGAGAGATACTTCCAAAAGTTGATCTTTTCAAAAAAATTTTTATGCTTCTCTAGTTCACAACGATTCACTTCTGTAGACTAAAAAATCTTCCAAAATCCTCTTTTATATCCCTCTGAAATAGTGTCTTAAAGAATTGAGTTGTATTTCTTCAGGTGATGTATAAAAAATGCTTGCTCTTTTACAGTTCTTTTGACTTAATTCAGACAACTTTTGAAAACAATTTTTTATTTTATCTAATTCAATGATCAAAGGTGACTCGCTCGGCATTGATGCCGGGATAGAAGGAGTTGCATTTGAAGTCTTGTCAGAAGGAATAAAAGAATATGGGAAATATTTTTGCTCAGCAGAAAGCTCTTTTTGAGGAACAAAGTCTTTATAGAGAGCATTTATTTATGAATAATCAATTGTCCAACAATTCTGTTTATTTGCAACAACAATTGGATCATTTATTTTTTCGTACACTTTTTGTTGGCTTTTGGAAGCATCATCAAGAGTGTCCTCATTATCTCTAACATTCAAAGAAATTTATGAATTACCCAAACTAGAGGCAAGATATAACTTTGGACATTAAGAAATTGCTTGCTTGAGTGTATAAGGATTCGGATAACCTAAATCATGTTTTAATTTTTGATCATACACAGACAATGACTTTGGTCCAAGCATAAACATTCCTTGTAAGGAATTGCCAAGTTTGAAAATTAGATCAACATTCTTTTTCAGTTTGGCCTCAAGATCTAGAACAGTGTCATGATATATATCCTCATTTTCACTCATTTGCCTTTTTAAACTTGAATGAGTCTTTTGAAGTTCCTCATTTTTCCATTTGTAATCTTTGACATCTAAACCTAATTTATCTTGTTGTTTTTCTAGATCTCGAATGATATCTCGATCACGAACAAATTGAGACTGGGCTTGTTGACTAAAATGTTTTGCTCGTTTATCGGCCTCAAGAAATTCGTTGAGATAATTATTATCCCCGTTTATGTTTTCTAAAACCCGAACCCCTTGCCTTACAACTCAAGCTGACTTAGTCAAAGTGTGTTTTGGTGGGTTTTGACACTTTTTGAGCAAATATTTGTGGTTTTTCAGCTTCTGAATATGCATTTTTAGTAATTGCTATAACACACATAGGATCGGGAACATGTGTATCTTTTGTCAACACTGCCACTTATTAACATTCCCATTGGTGAATTCAAATATAATATCGCTATTTAATTGGATTCATCACAATGGTACTGTTAATATTTTTTAGTTTGCGTTGGATAACAATTGTTCTTCATTCTCATTGTTGATGACGATGTACTCTCACTTATAAATGCAGAATCATAGCTTGGCCCAGCATCAAAAGTATTATCAGCTGGTTGAATTCTGGCCATTAAGCATATGTTTGCACTGAGTTCTTCTATTTCTTCCATCTTGAAAGCATCAGCAAAGAGAAAATCATTCTCCTCATCGGTAAGAATTACTTAGCTTCATCCTGTTTTGCCAGGCAAAACATTTTTTCCATGTTTTTTTATAGTATTCGAGTCCCTGAACTTCTTGGCTTTGGACAATTCCTAGCATAATGTCCTTTTCCACTACAGTTGTAGCATTGAACAGTTGAAGTGTTTCCTGAAGACGAGGTTCGAAGAGTCCTTTGAACATTTTCGGTCTCATTTGGAGCATTCGATCCCTCTATGATTAGCCTCCTGAACATAGATCGTTATTATTTCTTTCGCATTACAGAGTTCTGCTTGAATATTCACCTGTCTCCTTTAATGGATTGTTTGGTTTCTGGTGTTAGATGAAGTGCGAGACGATTATTTGTTGGATTTTTAATTTTAGGTAGAAAAATTTTAGTAATGGCTGGAGCAAGTAACTAACCATTGCAGATGCTAGAGGATTCTTCAGATATTGGTATGACATCATCCTGCTGGTACTCATCTTCATAATCACACCACAGACGTAGATGTGTCACATAATATGATGAAGGATTTCTGGTAAGATAAACCATGTGTGCTACGAGAGCCAAAGGATCGAGAGATTTTTCTAACTTTCTTTGCTCATGAGACTATTAACCAGTTTCTCAAAGTGCAAAAAGGTACTCCAAAAGATCATCAAACGTATCACTGTCAAACGTTTAGGCAAGACGAAATTGGGTAACATATTTCAACCATTTCGGGTGCAAGCTATTCATAACTTTGGGTTATTTGTAACATTGGAAAAATGTATTTCATTTCTTTTCCAATGTTCATTACTGAGCAAACGATTGTAAAACAAAAAACAAGTGCTTCCCCGGGTTCAGCAACAAACTGATCAATTTGTTTGGTAAAATGAGTTTTCTGTCAACTTTGTTTTGTAGTGTTTCCCTCATAAGCGTTCAACTCTTTCCACATGTTTTGGCCGAAGTGTCAAGAATCACAGATTTATAAAATGTCATTTGAATAGGAAGAAATAAGATTCATGAGTTAATATCTCCGCATCAATAAGCAATAATTGCTTCCTTGTAAATCCTCAGCAGTTTGCAATTTTGGAAACTGTCGAATTGTTAGGAATGAAAATTTCAAACGATAAGGACCTTCATCAAGCGCTTTGTTAAGCCACTTTCGGTTTTCCCTCTTTCGATTTATATATCATCTATATCTACTTTCCCACGGTATATAACTACCCCTTTCAAGCATGGGAGGCCTAGTCTCAGAACCGGCATCATCAAGGGATTGTTGATATGTTTTGGATGTTGACATTTCGTATGATTCAAAGATTGGATCTTTGTAGACGAAAATGAGTGATATTTGTGAGAAGATTTCCAAACTCGGTAAGCAAATTATCAAATTCAGAACCACACTTTTCTCAATAAACGTAGGTGAAACTCGTACACTTTCTTGGACAGAACTAAAACTCGGACAAAGTATACTAACAAACTCGGTACTCTTAAAACGTATAAAACTCGGAAATGCTATGAACCATAAATCAATTATTTTATTTTAGTCAAAAGATCGATTATATCAAACTCGATAGAACCGAGTTTTGAAAAATTCGTTGATTAAGAATTATGAATTACCACAAACTCGATAGAACCAAATTTTATGATGACTGAATAATCCAAAACACATATAACGTCAAATTCGATAGAACCGAATTTGAATTCCGAGTTTTAGAAATTGACGAATTTGTTTTCAAAATCCCAATTCACGATAAAACCGTGAATTTGTGATGTTGTAACACTTTGTAAGCTTATTTCCGAGAGTAAAACTAGTAAATCCTTATTCACACTTTTCGATAAAACCGAAAATGTGTGAAAATGTATAAAACTCGATATGCCACCGAGTTTTATCAATAAACTCCTAATATACGTTTTTGATGGAACCGAAAATGCGTATATATCTATTACAACACTTTTCAATCGAGAGTAAACTAATAGTAAACCACTACCGAGAATACTAAACCCCTTTCGAGAATGCTGAAACACTTCCGAGAATACGTCACCGAATTCAGTAGAACACTCGATCACGTCCAAATACTCGAAATAGCTGCCAAAACACAACTCAAAAGCTCAAAAATCTCAACCGAATTCACCGAATGTCATTTTGAGGTTCTCGGACGTGTAAAAAACTCACAAATCGAATCTCTAATTCTCTAATGGCGTATGATACCACTTGATAGGTCTTGTTTATCTTGAATCATACATAATTATCCATGAAAACTTAGAGAAAATAGTAGAGGATGGCAAGTATTCAAATTTCAAATGTTATTAAAATGGAGGGAAAAATGAAAAGTTTATTACAAGGCATCACCTTCTAATGATGATTAGAAGGGGTATTTATAGGAGAAGGAAGGAGGCTTCCCTTCCTTTATTTTTCTAATGTTCACTTCTAGTCCCTATTCTTTGTTAATTATGCTATTTCTTACTTTTACCATAATATACCTTATTACAAACTACTTTATTCTAAACAAAATAAAGACTAATAACTAAATATAACTAAACCACATAATCAACACTTTTTATGAACCTAACAAACAGCGATACAGACAAAAGTTGGTTTTCTAAAGCCTAACATGCATATTCATCACAAGAAGCAACACCACTAAGATCTACATTCTAGGTTTTATACAATCATAAATGAATACAATAAGGAGTTTAGCCAAGCATATTAAAGATAAAGCAAGAACAATAAAGAATCAAACAACAAGACATATTGAATGATTAAGATAGTTATACTTGATTAAAACATGAATTGAAGGAGATACAATAGGGTTTTAAAGCCCTAAAATCGTCCTAATAAGCTGCCAAACGAACTAGGGTTCGTCTCTCGTTTTTACTTTAAAGTTACACACATAAAACCCTAATTTCGGGTCTATATTTATAAGAATATCGCTGTGACGGCGTTGCGTTTTAATCGTGACACTGTCATAAAGTAGAATCTTCTAGATCCGAGTTAAGTCAGTGCGGGCTGACACCGTCAAAAGATGTTGTGACGCCGTCACTAGACGAAGTGTGACGGCGTCGTGTATAAATGGTGATGCCGTCTCCAGGCTCTGAGACTTTAAATCTTGAAGAGTCTTGTTGTTGGTTCGTAGTCTTGTCCGTTTCTTCTCCAAATGAACCCAAGTCATGTGTATTTCCTCCAAATGTCTTCCAAATGCTAAATACCTGAAAAGGGATGATTAAGTACCTATTTTGGGCATAAATGCACGATTTAGGAGGTTAAATGACCCTGAAAAAGTGTATAAAATGACACCTCATCAAATACCTCTACACTTGGGATTGCTTGTCCTCAAGCAAATGGGCCTTTTTACCTAGACAATAGCAATATTAGGGTCATTTAACCTACTCTTTAAAATTATTTTACATCACAACCTTCTAGACCTCGTAACTAAAAGCACGGAAAATATATACTAACACCTCACACAAATGTTTGGGATTCTCTCTTTCTCTTGGGTGTATAATGAATTATAATATAATGGGGAAACGGAAATCAATACTCATTACCTGTCATAGCATATAAATTACACGTGGCTTGGTAAAGATCAATCCAATCACGCTAGACGCAAGCATTATTCATTACTATATAAGAGGTCTTTTAACGGGTTGTGGATGTAGGTGTAAGATAACATATAATGGAAACGGAAACGGATGAGATACATTTGGGTGGCTTTGGGTGAATTTGGAGTTGAAGGGTTAACTAAGTATCTATACGAATACATGTTGGTTTGGTTGCTAAGCCAAAACTCAGACGAAGATATACAAACTTTGCACAACTCTACATCAATCTCTTTCTTTTTCTTTTCTGTTTTTCTCTTTTTTTTTCTTTTTTTACACATAATACATCATAACATAGGGTTTATAACATGTACCCCGACACTTAAGCTTTTACATGCTCGATATTTACAATCTAACTAATGACCCAATTTATGTGGATCAAAATAACATGGAGATCATCTAACAAACATATGGGGGTATTGACTCAGCTTTTCTTCCCTATTCTTTCGCGAAATAAATACTACTATGAATCCCAATTGTCCCAAAACTGTATTCACAAGGATAAGGACTTAGAAACAGTGTACTTAAAAAATTAACTTGGGTTAAAACTATAATGTACTAAAAGTGAGTACATACAAGGTAGGCTAAGGCGATTTGGGTGTAATGATTGGTTTAAAGGTTAACAATGCTCTTCATTAATAGTTCGAAATCCACCAATAAATTACGAGAATCATGAAAAATGATAGGCTCGGAGGGTTGTATTAGGGGTATCCTGCACTAAAAATAAGTGCATGGCAAGGGTGTGGGATAGTTATATGATCGATGTGACCATCATTACAATTACAGGTTTAAAACATAGGTTAATCCTAGTGCCTCTTATCAAGCAAATCCTAATACTTACTATGCGGTCTCGGGATGCATCACAATAACAAGTTCTAGAATTTAATATACTACCGGTACACTCATATAATTTAAACCGATCTCAATGCTCCAGAAAAGGCGACAAAACCACATATACACATCCGTAACGACAGAATAGATACACATGATTGCTCACTCCTTAACTCGAGAAAGCTAAAGGTATAAACTATCTTGGGTATCAATAATAGATACCCGAATTCCTATAGATCTAAAGGCGAACCTCACATTTTTGGGGTGAAATTTTAAGGGTTTTTGTGCTAGTCATACACATTCCTATCCATGAGACACTATTAATACTCGGTTTTCGTCGGTATGTGTCATAAAAAATTTTAAATTTTGGTCAAAATTACCTTTTTATGCTATGTTTTGATATATTACCCATCATTTTAAGGACAAAGCAAATGGCAAATGAAAGAATAGTTTCTAAGGCTTATTTTCCCCCTACACTTAAGTTGAACATTGTCCCCAATGTTCTATAGAAGTTGTAACAACTTGCGTTTTACAACGCGTATGACGATCGCGGATTCGACGTCATAATTATTATTTTATAAGTTCATAAGAATGAACGTCGACATTTAAAATTTATTTTATTGTCGTGAATAATTATTTTCGTATTTTATTACGAACGGATTTGAGAAATTATTATTTTTAGTCGATGTGCGAGTCAAAGTTTGACCGCGCGACCGTTGAACGTTTTGGGCCTCATAAAAATTTATAACGCGCCCTGTTGATTTTATATTTTTTGAAATTCATATTCCTTTGGACTCCAACATTATTTTCGCGTTCTAGCCGAGACCGAGTCAAAATTTTATTTTGACGTGAGTTAAATTTTTTTTATTAAATATTTTTAACCAAACTAAGTGTACGAAAAGAATTAGTCACCAAGAAGTAAATCTTGAGCCATGTGTGGCCGGTTATATGTTAAGGTAAAAGCTTATGTGTCAAAAATCAAATAAGGAAAAGAGGGATGGACTAATTGTGCTAAGGGGCCAAAGTGTCATCCTAGATAAACACCAACACACACACATATACTATTTTTTTCTTAACAAAAATGTGTGTGTCTTGCTCCTCCACTCCACCGCCACCATACGCTGGACAAACGACATGCACAACGATCCATTTTAAAAATATTAATCCTCTCATTAGGGCCTACATTTCCAACTAAAAATGTTTCACATGCAATGGGTATTTGAAAACTTAGAGTTCGGGTTTGATTTAACCATTTTTGGTTAAAATATGGTAGTAAAAGTGATAGATAAGTGTTATTGGAAGCTTGATTTTAAATAAAAAAAAGTTCGGTTTGGTTAGGGGGGGTTGTTGAGGTCACGGCTAGGAACAAAAGGGGACGAGACGAAAGTTATTCGAGTCCGATCTTGCTTTAAATAGCATTGTAAGTATTCTATTTACTAGTTTACTAGTTGTTTTCGCGATTTGATTTGTTTCCGATTGTTGCATGTGATGAAATCTGAGCGAACTTGCGTCGATTAATTTAGATTTTGTTGTTGGTTGATCGAACGAATTGGATATTGTTTATAGGCTATTCTAGATGTGTCGTGAATGGATGTTTGGGTCGAAAATGATTTTTGGCGCGTTTTGTAACGTGTAGTTTTGGGCAGAAACTTTGACACGGAAAACGAGGCACGAGATTTTATAAATCTAATTTTTGTTTGAGAAATATGATAGAGTTTATCTTTATGATATAAAATGGAGCCTCTAACTCCTAATAACGAAGAATCTAGAGCGAAGTCGAGATATACACTTTAAGCTAGAAAATTCAGCATTGTGGTAAATATTAAAAGCTGGCAGATTCGAAAATGGACAATTTGAGCACTTTCGAGTCCGTTTTAGCCTTCCGACAAAACACGAAAGTTGTTCGGAATGCCGTTTTACTTTGCCTCGCGGTTTGTTAGTTTTAAAACCGCAAGATAACGGGTCAAAACTGAAAGTCAATTTTTTGCGTTATATTAAAAATATAATAAGTTCTAGCAGAATCTTGTAAGGGCATTTTGGTCATTTTCTGTTGAGATTCAGGTCTCGGCTAAAACTAAAAAGTTGTCCAGAACGTCGATTTGTATAAAATCTCTTTAGAGTTCGAGTCGTAAAAATGTGATATAGCGAGTTGTTTTGGGCGGGTCAGATTTAGATATATATATATATATCATTACTATATTTTATTTATATAATACAAGGTAAAAGTCAAACAAAGTCCAACGTTGACTTTTAAAAGTCAACGGGTTGATGTGAAACTTGTAGGATGTTTATAAAAATAATAAACGCTATTGTTATTACAAGTATAACATTTTAGAATTAACAATTTTTATGAACGAGGATAATTTTAAAAATAGTGACTTCCGTAATATTTGAGATATAACTCCGATGCTAGTAGTTACCAACTACTTGAACGTCGAAAGTTCGACGAGATAAATAAATATTTATGTAAAAAAAATAGATGTCGATACTTACTAAAAATGGTAACTATCCAAAAATAGTAACTTTCCGAAAATAGAAAGTTTCCGAAAATAGAAAGTTTTTAATAAAGTATAGTAACGTGTAAGTAAAAGAATGATCGTAACTTAATAATGTGAGGTTTAGGATATATGACGCGCAAGTGGATTTCTCATCACATGTGTATGTATATCTATATTGTTTTAATAGTTGCGATGTACGCACTATTCGATCGTACCTTATTATATAGTAATCGAGCGACATAAATTATAGGTCGCGATTGAGTTTGTTGTTGCGACATTTTAGGATTGTTTCGGTTATTTTGATCTTCGGCTTCGATCAAGGTGAGTTCATAGCCTCGCCTTTGAACTGTTTTAAATGTTTTATAACCCGCGAAGAGGATACATGTTGTTTTGAAATTGAACGCGATGTGTTTTGATATGTGATATGATTTTATTGCTATGAGTATATGCCTTTTACTGTGTGACCATTAATTACTGAGGAGGTAAATGCTGAATGCATTAAATAGATCTATTGGGTTTGACAACCCTGTCCGGGGTCTGAATCCGATGGTGAACACCTTGTAACGGACATTTTGTATTGAGACTAGGGGTAGTGGCATACTTCCCGGTCAGTATTTTCCTAATGATATTATGTTAAGCTTGGTACGGGCTCATGTTAGTGGAAATCATGATATAACTTGCCTTGCTAGCAATGTTATAATTGTTTTGTTGTGAACGAATATTGCGTTCTGACTGTTATTTGTAAACTCTATGAATTCACTCAACGTTTTGTTAATGTTTTAAAGCATGTATCTCAGGTTTAGAAGCTGTTGGTATTGTTGATGGCTTGGATGGGACGGAACGCGGATATCAAGGACGGTGTCTCGGTGAAGTAGTGTCATAAACTAAACAAGTGTTTTAGAAATCAAGTCGTGTTGTGACTTTTAGAAATAATTTCTATAATGGTATTGGGACCTATGTAACTCTGATCTTTCTAATAAATGAAATTGTGTTTTATAAACGTATCTTTGAACGTTTACTGGGACTCGTGTGCATGTATTATGAAGTAGCACCCCAAATGTTGTATTCCGCTGCGTATCGTATTTTGGGGGTGTTACAGAGTGGTACCAGAGCACGAGTTGTAGTGAACTAAGTCGTTTTACAAAACTTGGACTACAACTGTTTTTGGAAAAGTTTCACGAGTCTTTCACCGATGTCCGATATCCGCGCGCGTGTTGCTCCCGATCCTTAGAAGCCTTATGTGGTATATATTTGATTGCATATTATGTGCGTAACAAGTGGTTGACACTTGGTACAAGTAATAATTATATATATGTATATAGATATATATACGGCATCCGTTCTATGGTATACGATTATATATATCTTGATATTCGCTTCTTGCGAAGAGTTTAACTTCTTTAAACATTTCGATGCGATATGATAAAAATTATTTTGATACGTGATGAAAACATCGTTGTTATACGATTATCTTCGAAACTTTTTCGCAAACTTTACTTTGTTATCTCTTGATGTCGGGACTCGACTTAGTTTTCGATCCCACTTGAAAATTTTACTAATTGATTTTGAATTTGAACGCTCTTCTTATTGATTTTGATTCACATATGTTGTTTCGTAATCTATCATTTTGAGATTTTCGTGTTAATAGGGGTATGACTTTTATATGTCATCCCATGAACCTTTATTTTTTTAGAAAACAGTTATAAACTTACTCCCGCGTAATATGTCGTTTGGAAACGTCTATCTTTGGAACTTTTGAATAAAGTTGGTGTTTGCGTTTGATTCTCTCGTATCGACCTCTACTTAGTAAGTCATGAAATGTTTGATTCTGGAAATCTATGAGTTTTTGTGTTTGAAGGAGTGTTAAGTCATTGGGTATGGCTTTGTATTGACGTTTGAAGGAATTAAAATGGTGTTTGATTGGATTTTGAAATGGATTATACGGCAGTTTGTAACCAGTAGGTTGTGGGGTTGATTGTGAATTATTTTTGGTCTTAAGGCACCTGAGAAATTCAATATGGATGTGGGCATATGTCTTAAGTGTATGTGGTTCTTTGGACGGGGCCATGTCTCCTCCGGATGAGTGAGATATCGTCATTTTTCTAAAACTAGTCAAATCTGGTTTATCGTTGGGAAAATGAGTATAACTCCAACATTTATGTGATAACTTTTCAAAAGAAATTTAGGTACCTGTAGAAGACTCTTAGGGCTATCACCTCTAATTAGGTTCACATCGAAAGATGTGAGTCCCAAACTGAACAGATCTTTGCAGCCTACTAAGAGTGATAGCCAACTTGTATAAATACAAATTGACTATAGAGAAATACTGACTATGAATACTTATTGTATATGCGGAATCTACACAATAGTATTAAGAAGAACAATGAAAAACTAAACTTTGATTTCTATTAATCTGCTAAAGTGATTACACATTACTAACTATGAGATATGATTGTATGAGATGAGATATATATATTTTAACTAATTGTTCTCTCTCTAATGGCGTAGGGTTCCTTTTATAGACCAATGATAAACCCTAACAGGCTTACAAAATGCACAAAAGATAATACATATCTTCTCCTATAATATCTCGTGCATATCTCTTTAACGGTACTAACTATTTTATACTAACGGTACTAACTATCTGAGCAGTACTTAACACTTTGTACTGTCAGTACTAACTATAACTATCGGTACTAAGTATATACCTAACGGTACTAAGTCAGGAATGAATAATTCCCAATAATCCTCCCCTAAACATGATTGTTAAACTTGTTTAACTTTATGTTTCTTCAGGTTAATCTTCTTAAGTTCTTGGAGGATGTATCCAAACACTTTAACACATCTTGATTTGATCTTGAAATACTATCCATCTTCATCAGCAACTTTGTCTTGTCAGCAACAATCCAACTAAGTTGGCTTTGTAGTTTTTGGCAAACTACCAGCCATAAACGGATTTGATTTTTCTTTACCAGTAGCCGTTTGCTCTAGGATATCAACTCTTTATTTCAAAAATATGGTGAGTTAATTACCATACAGTTTTTGGTAAACTGTTAACCATCAACGGAATTGATTTATCTTTACCAAATACCGTTTGCTTTTGGACTAGCCAATGCTTCATTGCCATAACATGGGCATTTGAAAAACCATAAAGTATTTTAGAAACTATCAGGGCTATCGGGTCACAAATTTGTGAGAGGACTTTATGCGCACGCGAGCAAGTGAGTAGCGTCTTGGGACTATCGCAGACTCACACCATGAGCAAGTGGATAAGAACCCCTACTATTTTTGTAAAGTGGTTGTTATACTCGCAGCGAACTGATTGATAAGTCTTTAACCACAAGCTGTTTTGCTTATGGACTACCAGTCTTATACTTTTAGCATGGTGAACTGATGAAAGAAAAAACCATTTTTGTGTGGTGGTTAGCAACACTCAAACCATCTCAAGTCCATTCACATCATCACTCTCATCAATCTGTTTCTAATGAATCTATCCAAATCAAGGTCAACAATACTTTGCTCATTCAACTTTTAATCCCATAATCCAAGCATTCTTTGTCAATAGACGTCCTTTTAAAGAGAGTGATAGCTTCTTTCAATTTTGACGAGGCTAGGACCATATGGATGATTGTCCCAGCTTCAAATTCTAGTATGGCAAACTCCACAGCTTATCAATCTCCAAGTTCGAAGTGCTTCTAATCCTGTTTGCATTTTCTTCAGTTAAGGATTCCATCATTATCTTTAAATCTCCCCAAAGAATCAACTCAATCCCTTCTAGTGTAGTTTTTGAGTACTGCTCCAGCATCAAGTTATATAAGTGATACAAATCTTGCCTATCAAATATATGAAGTACCTCCATGAGATAGTTGAATGCTTTGAAGTTCCCATTAGCTCTGTATATAACAAGATAGTCCCCATCTGGTGATGATACCTTGTATAACACCCTGTGTTTTCAAGTCATTGATGACGTCGATAAATCTACTATTCATTTTTGTATTGTACGCGTTTGCTTTAAATCGTAAATGTTAAGCTAAATCGCGTAAGCTAAAAATTTGCGTTCAATGTAAACGGGCACCAAACAATTAAGCGTTTACATCAATCAAGTATTACATAATTATTTTGAGAATAATTATGGTCTTTGTTTATTTTATTTTTATCGGTTACGTAAATTATGTACGTTTCGCGATAAAGTACGTTTAGGCATACCGAACCAGCCCCGGAAGGGGGGTGGGGGTATGCACCCCAAACATAGGGGGGGGGGGGGAGTTGTGTGTTTTTAAACAAAAAAATTTATAAGCTTCTCCAAATACCCAATTTTAGACCCCAAATAACATAAAAGTTATAGAAATATATCATATATATCATACATGGGAAATTTGTTTGCAATTATACAAAAAAATGAAATAATTGTTCCAAATAGTCTTTTTCCCTAATCATCTCATTAAACCTTACCATACTTTGTTCCCTTGACCCAACCAAGATCCCTAAAACCCTCATGTTGTTTTTGACTATTCTATTGCATAATTTTTTGACCAAGGCTTACCATATATACATGTATACTAGAGATAGGAAAAACATACAAGTCTTACACTTAACTAGAAAATAAACAAACTACCCTTTGTGCCTACCAACCCCACGGCTCAAACGCAACCTTCATACCAATCCATATCAAATTTATATAAAAAAAAACACCTATACACACTACATACATCATTCTTAAGACATTCTAAGGTGTTTTCAAGCATTGGCTAATCATTTATAAGGTGTTTGAAGCATAATCAAGATTAGGGTTTTCATTGGAAACTAAGGTTTTCCTTGTTATAATCTTGGTTAAAGTCTAAACAAGGGTTTTAACACTTATTTGTCATCATCCTACATAATCTTCATTAAGGTTATCAGAAAGCCCTTAACGTTCATCTATAATATTATATGTATATTATGGTTGTTTTGATGTTTATGTAGTGAAATCCCAATCGATAGGTTTAACTTGTAAACATGGATTTTTCTTGTAAATATAGTTTTATGAGCTTTTAGTCATGATATATGGACACTAAAATAAAGTCATAATAGAAGTAAAATACTTGTACACTTATGGTTATGATGTAAAAGTGGTTATGGATGAACTTGTAGTAAAAAAAGTGATACTTATGGAGATGCTGTTTAAAAATGTTGTTTTAAGGACTTATGACTTGGAGACAAATGGACCATATTATTGAACTATGGCTTATATAATATGTAATAATATAGTATATTAAAAGCGTAGAGGGAAAAACTTGTGGAAATTACATAGTTAAAAAGTATTTATAAAACAAGTTAATAAATAAGGTAAATAATAGATAATAAGGGGCCAGTTTTGGAACCGAATTCCAAACAGTGGATATTATGTTTTATAAATATCTACACTCTCGTAACGATTCCGAAAAGGTAATAACTTGTCCAAACGATAAATAACAAAAAATTACGCTAAATACGAGTTTATACGATGATATCAAACGTATACATAAAATAACTTTTTATAAAAACTAAATCAAACAGAAAGTTGTTGATAATTTTAACTAATAAAACCTATTTTTAGATTCCAAAATGAATAAGAATTCATAATTTTTCAATTAATATCGAAATAGTTTATGAAATTCGCGGTTTTCGGTAATTAAAAAGATAATAAAAATAATTTATAAACTATGAACATAAAAACACTATTCAGAAAGAAAGTTTTATTTAATAAAATGATAGAATTTGCAATAACAAGATCGTAACTCAAAAGACGCTAAAAACGGAGTTATAACGGAATAAAATATGACATTTACAGTGTATTACGTTAAATTTAAGTTATAAAAAAGAATTAAAACAGGTATGACTACGTAAAAGTACTGTTCATCAGAGGATCAAAAATATGAAAATGTCAAATTATGATAACTCGTCCTAATACGAAAGCGTGGGCATAAGAAACGTTAAAATCGGGCTTAAAACGCGAAAGTTACGCCAGTTTTACTACAACGGTAATTATAAACGTTTTAACTTATTAAACGCAATTTTTCCAAACAATTAATTGTGATTAAGCATATATAAATTATATGGGTTTTATCAAAGTACTATATTACTAGGGAGTTTCATAATGAGGGCTCTTCGAGGTGGCGTATCGACGAGTTGTTGGATTTACGATTTAAAGTGTCCTAGCTCCTCATACGTCACTACATGACCTCTTAATTATGATAGCCCGAACGATAGTATGATGTAACAAACAAGAACTGTATAGAGTTAGTTAATCAAAGTACATGGTACTTATACGACCTTAAATTAAATAGGTTGCATCTGACGATTTGCGTGACGCGTTATCTGTGATATTTGGATTATCAGAACTCAAGGTGAGTTCATAGCCTCATATTTTTACGATTTCAATGATTTATAACTTTGGGGTGGAAACATGCTTTGTTTTATAAATTGGACGCAAGTGTATATTTTATATTCGAATACGAGTTGCCAAGTAGCGATAACCCAAGTTTAGCCATAACAATGAACTGTCAATTGCATAGATGTAGTTGTGATTACATTATGTTGAGCTCGAAGTATGAAAAAGATCTATTTGTGATTGACCTATATCGTTCGGTGACTATCTATCACCCTGACCGCGAAACAGATAACATGTCGGATTTGGGGTTGTTTCGGGTTAAACATCTAATCGGGCAGAAATTGCAATATATATAATATTGCGAGAAAGATTGTTGAGCTTCAGTGTCATGAGCTTAGGTAAATGTAATCGGGTTTTGTGATGTCTGCATGTGTTGCATTATCACGGGGAAGAGTCCTTCTGTCTCAATATTATGATAATCAAACCATGAATTCACCAACATTATTGTTGACGTTTTAAAGCAATGTTTTTCAGGGAGAACCGTAAGCATAAGGCGCCAAGGATACATTGTGATTTTGATATTGTGATGTCATGCTAAAGATTATGGTTGTATTATGTTTATGGAAACTCATGTGTTATGAACCATATCTTCTGTAATAATAATAAGGAACAAGTTAAGCTTTGGGCTATTTGTATCAAATATTTGTTAAATCCAATGTATCAGTTTTAAAACGACTTTTTGGTCGTTCTATATATATCTTGTGTTATTGATCTGAGAAGTAACACGCCTCGGACCCTTATTCCGCTGCGACCCAATTTGGGGGTGTTACAGATTGGTATCAAGAGCCAAGGTTATAGAGAACCAGGTCAAATGTTTTTGCTGGACTATAACCGTTTTCAAACATTGCATTCATAAAAGCGGGTTTATTATAGGACAGCGTAGTTGTTTGCATGAGTTAGTTTTACTAGATGCATTCATAATTGATATACGTGGTTATAATATATTACGTATATTACAATAAGAGCCTTATATAATATACTCATATAAGTTATTTCTGCTGGTCACAGTAGTCATGTCAGCTGATTCCGCTGTTACCTATACTTTTGTTCACTCTGAGGCACGATCTTGGAGTATTCCATCTGAGGATCCTTACGAGGAGGCTGCCCGACAGTTGTTGGAGCAGGCACCACATTCGGTCCAGATTATGTACCAGATCCCATAGAGTTGGAGGCACATGTACCTGTGGTATATTCCGACCTGAGGCTCTGAGGACTTAGTGCTAGCTGAGGATGAGGCACCTACACCTCTACTACCACCATTCTTTTTATCTCCACGTATTCGACCCCTAAGTCCTAGAGCACTCGAGGCTGAGATGAGAGATATAGCATCATCCCTCTATCATTCACTACACCTATCAGGGACCCCACCGTTGTTACCTATACCTCTACTTGCACCATCCACTAGCCGCAGAGCTGATATTCCCGAGGCTGACACACCACCTCAGAAAAGACTACTACTTACTACTCTCAGACCTGGGTGTAAGGTTGGAGAGAGTTCTGCTGCTGTCGCTGTGAGATAGCCAGGACCCACTATGGCCCATAGAGTCGATTACAGTCTTGTAGACACTATAGAGACCAGGTTTCAAGATATTGAGAGGAGGATGATGACCGCCTTAGAGATGGTCAACATGAGGGTCAGTTATCAGGTAGATGTTCGTAGTAGAGAGAGTTCGGAGTTTTGCACACGACATCACGATGCCCAGAAGGATCGTGCAGCTGTGAGAGCTGAGATTAAGGTATTGAGGAGAGAGAGACTTGCTTATGAGCAAGAGAGTATGGAGACCCATCAGGCCTTGGCTAGATCTGAAGCTCACTGCAGGGCATTAGAGGCACGAGTTATAGTATTAGAGACTAAGGTGCATCGCCACGAGTGGCAGCGTCAGGCTGCAGATGATTTGGCTGTTCAGCATATCATGCGTACCCAGGCCCTGGAGGCTGGAGCACGCGTTGACACATTGGAGGACACTGGTAGCAGTTCCTAGACTTTGGTTATGATTGTATCTACTATGCAGTCTGTTAAGTTTTATGGGTTACTCCCAGCTAGCAGGCGGTATAGATCTTTTGTTTTGGTTAGCTATCCTATATAGATCTTTTATTTTTGATTAGATATCCTGTATAGCCTACTAAGTATTATGGGTAACTCCCGGCTAGTAGGGCTCTATGTTGATTTTCATTTTGTAACCTAGCGATAGGAAATCATTATGTACCAAACAGATCATGTATATTTCCAGATTATATATGGAATGGATGTTTTATGTTATGTTGATCTTGTGTTGGTTGTATGTTTCACTGTGTGATGTGATCTTATTTTATTTATGATGCATATGATATGTCACGTTATGATGATATTAAAATCTAACGGGTATTGTATTTTCTTGTGATTGAAGAAAATGGCACCAAAGAGAGCCACAAGGTCAACCCGAGTCCCACCAGTTACACCAGCCCCAACAACCACAACTGTTACTAAGGCACAACTTCAGGCCTTAATTGATCAAGGAGTTGCTGCTGCAATGGCTGAAGCAGAAGCAAGCAGGGTTAGGAATGGCTACAATAGCAATGGTTCAGGACCAAGGCCAGCCCAAACTGCTCGCGAATGCTCTTACTCTGAATTCTTGAAATGCAAACCTTTGGACTTCAAAGGCACTGAGGGAGTCGTCGGACTCACTCGATGGTTTGAGAAAATGGAGTCTGTGTTTAGCATTAGCAATTGCCCAGCAACTGATAAGTACTGCCCGAGGGGTGAGATCAAGAAGATTGAGACTGAGATGTGGAATCTTAAGGTCAAGGGCACCGATGTGGTGGCCTATAGTCGACGATTTCAGCAACTAGCTTTGATGTGTTCCAGAATGTTCCCAGAAGAGGTAGACAAGATTGAAAAGTATATCGGTGGATTGCCCGATATGATACTTGGCAGTGTAAAGGCATCAAAATCAAAGACCATGCAAGAAGTTATTGAGTTTACAACTGAGTTGATGGAGGATAAGACCCAGGCCTATGCTGAACGTCAGGCAGAAAGGAAAAGAAAGAATGATGATCTTTCCAAGAACAATCAAAACCAACAGAATAAAAGGCAGAACACCAGCCAGGCCTACACTGCAGGCAATAGTGGCAGGAAATCATACGCCGGGTCTAAACCTCTGTGTTCCAAGTGTAACTACAATCATGAAGGTCCTTGTCCACCTAGGTGCAATAACTGCAAAAGGGTTGGTCATCTGACCCAGGATTGTAGGAGCCGACCTGCCAATGCCAATAACAACAACAACAACAACAACCGTAACAACAACAACAACAATCAACAGGGCAATGGTTGCTTTGAGTGCGGAGCTCAAGGCCATTTTAAAAGAAACTGCCCAAGACTGAGAAACAATGACCGTGGAAATCAAGCTGGAAATGACAGGGCTCCAGCGAAGGTGTATGTGGTTAGAAATGCGGGGGTAAATCCAGACAACGTCGTTGTGGGTACGTTTCTTCTAAACAACTGCTATGCTTATATCTTGTTTGATACGGGTGCCGATCGAAGTTTTGTGTCTACTACATTTAGCTCCCAAATTGACATCACGCCATCTACCCTAGACCACTATTATGATGTCGAACTAGCTGACGGGAGGATAATTAGGTTAAACACTATCCTTAAGGGTTGCACATTAAATCTCCTGAACCACCCATTTAACATAAATTTAATGGCCGTAGAACTTGGTAGTTTTGACGCTATAATTGGGATGGATTAGTTAGCAAAGTACCAAGCAATCATTGTGTGTGCGGAGAAGATCGTTCGTATTCCCTGGGGATTGGGGTTGAAACACTATACTTTACGGTTGCACCTTAAACCACCAAAAACCACCAATTCAACAAAAAACTTAATGTCCTATATAACTTGGTAGTTTCGATGCTATAAACGGTATGGATTGGTTAGGCTGAAGTACCAAGCGTCATAAATGTGTGCCGATAAGATTGTTTTCGCAATCCCCTGGAGAAATAAAACCTAATCATACAACGTGATGGAAGTACCCAGTGAAATGGTGACCGATTAAACTTCAATTCGTGCACTAAAACGCAGAAGATAACATGGAGAAGAGGATTTCCTATCTTTTTGGCACAAGTCACGTTGCAAAAGAGGATGTAGACAAGTCCCAGAGAAGAATCGACTTGATGACGTACCCAATAAGTTCAAGACTTTCCGAAGTAATTCCTGAGGACTTGCCGGGTCTTCCTCCGACTCGACAAGTGGAGTTTCAAATTGATTTGGTACCTGGTGCTGCACCTGTAGCACGGGCACCTTATCGATTGGCGCCTTCCGAGATGAAAGAGTTATCTGAGCAACTAAAAGAGCTGTCCGATAAAGGCTTTATAAGACCCAGTTCCTCACCCTGGGGAGCTCCGGTCTTGTTTGTCAAGAAGAAAGACGGATCATTCCGGATGTGCATTGATTACCGGTGAATTGAATAAACTAACGAGAGAGTGCGAAGAACCGTATCCCGCTCCCAAGAATTGATGATTTATTTGATCAGCTTCAAGGGTCGAGTGTCTACTCGAAAATCGACCTAAGGTCAGGTTATCACCAATTGAGGGTTCGAGAAGAAGACATTCCGAAGACTGCCTTCAGAACTCGTTATGGCCATTACGAATTTCAAGTTATGCCGTTTGGTTTGACAAACGCACCTGCTGTGTTTATGGACCTCATGAACCGAGTGTGCAAACCTTATCTGGACAAATTCGTAATTGTCTTTATTGACGATATTTTGATCTATTCCAAGAGCAAGCAAGAGCACGAAGAGCATCTGAAGATAATATTGGAGTTGTTGAAGAAAGAGGAGTTGTATGCCAAATTTTCCAAATGTGAATTTTGGATCCCCAAAGTACAGTTCCTAGGTCACGTGATCGATAGTGAAGGAATTCATGTGGATCCAGCCAAGATTGAATCCATTAAAGATTGGACATCTCCTAAGTCACCAACGGAGATTCGTCAATTTTTAGGTCTTGTTGGGTACTATCGAAGATTCATTGAAGGGTTTTCGAAGATCGCCAAACCTATGACTAAGCTTACTCAAAAGAAGGTCAAGTTTGAGTGGGGCGATAAACAAGAAGCAGCTTTTCAACTGTTGAAGCAAAAGTTGTGCAGTGCACCAATCCTTGCATTACCTGAAGGAAGCGAAGATTTCATCGCATACTGCGACGCTTCAAAGAAAGGTTTGGGCGCTGTATTAATGCAGAGAGAAAAAGTGATTTCTTATGCATCACGCCAGTTGAAAATTCATGAGAAGAACTATACGACTCATGATAAACTTGGAGCAGTAGTGTTCGCTCTCATGATTTGGAGGCACTACATGTATGGAACCAAGTGCACAGTGTTCACTGATCATAAGAGCCTACAACACATTCTTAATCAGAAAGAGTTGAACATGAGGCAACGTCGTTGGTTGGAGTTGCTCAGTGATTACAATTGTGAGATTCGATATCACCCAGGAAAGGCAAATGTTGTTGCTGATGCTCTAAGCAGGAAAGAGAGAGATCAACCATTAAGAGTTTGAGCCTTAGTCATGACTATTGGCTTGGATCTTCCCAAAAAAATCTTAAATGCTCAGACTAAAGCACGAAAACCAGAGAACATCAAGAACGAAGATGTTGGAGGAATATTGGTTGAAAACGCTAAAAATCCAGAGGCAATTAGGACGGAAAAGTTGGAACCCCGTGCGGATGGAACTCTATGCCTCAATGGCAGGAGTTGGCTACCTTGTTATGGAGATTTACGGACTGTGATCATGCACGAGTCCCACAAATCAAAATACTCTATACATCCGGGTCCTGACAAGATGTACCAAGATATGAAGGAGCTATATTGGTGGCCCAATATGAAAGCCGACATTGCCACCTATGTTAGCAAGTGTTTGACCTGTGCTAAGGTCAAGGCGGAACATCAAAGACCATCAGGATTGTTGGTACAACCCAAGATACCTGAATGGAAGTGGGACAATGACTATGGTTTCTTACTCCTTTTTATATATAAATAAATATAAATATATAACAAGGATCAAGATCTACAAAATCAATGAAACCGGAAGTATTATAGAATATTTCCGGGTCGTTATGTCCCAACGAGGCTTGAATGGAAATTCGAATGACGAATTGATAATCGATGTTTGAATATGACAAGGATATGTTTGGGCACTAATCCTAATAAGCAAATGCACGAAAAGATAAGCAAGGAAAATAAGCTAGAGATCAAACTAAGGAAGAAATTACTTCTAAAGCCTCTCAAACATCCACTCAAACACCCACTTCAATGATATTTGGTGATGATGAAACAATAGCTACACTTCCTCCTCAACATGATCCTAGCCAAGCTGCTTCTAAAGAAAAAGAGAAAGGTGTAGAGTTGAAGGATGTTTGAAGAAATTGATAGACCTTGCCTACTTATCTACAAGATCACTTCTCACTTAAAGCCTCTTCCCAAAGATGATCCATAAAGACAAAGGGAAGAAGAAGATTGAAGAGGAGGATGAATCTGAAAGTGAAGATGATGAATATTCCTCAAGCTGTGAAGAAATTCAAACAGCTTAGAGTGATGAAGAATGGCTAGAAATTCAAGAAGAATGGGAAGCAGAAGAAGTACGAAGACAAGATTGCTGAAGAAAAAGCAACAAATGAAGCTCTCATCAAAAACTTTGATGATATAAAGGCCAGAATTAAGGCAGACAAAATTCTTGCTAAGAAGCTTCAAGAGCAAGAAAGAAAGCAGTTCACAAAGAAAAAGAGCAAAGTCCTTCATTATAAATTGTCTGCTCAAGAAAATTTCCTTGCTCAACAAAGATCCAGAGCCATCAGAAATAGACCTCCAACCAAGAATCAATTAAGAAATCAGATGATGACCTACTTAAAGCATTATAACTTCAAACATTCTGAGTTGAAGAGTAAGAAGTTTGAAGACTACCAAAGCAATGTATGAAAGATAAAAAGGTCAGATGAAGATTTCTTGCTATTGTCTTTGAAGATGATAGACTGATCATAAAAAGAATAAGAAAGATCCTCCAAAGGATAAAGAGATCAGTAGGAATCTTAAAGAAGAATCAAAGAAGAGGATAAAAGAAGATATACAAAAAGAGAAAGCACGGTACAAGGAAAAAGATGAAGTCAAGAAAAAGAAGATTCAAACAAGATACTCACAAGATGAACCCAACTAGAAAAAAAGAGAAAAAAAAACCCTTGAGAAAGAGAATGAAGAGCTGAGATTGTGCTTGACAATAGCTACAGATGAGGACAAGGAAGTAGATTATGAAATTCTTGACAAGAAGTATCCAATCATTGACTGGAAGACTGAGAATCTTGGCACCAAACCACAGTTTGATGAATCTAAAAGATCAGAAGAGATTAATAGGAATGTGGTTAACAAGAGTAAGGCCAATAAGAGATCCTTCAGCACATTGATAAGAGTGCTTTCAGTGTTGACAGAGAAGACTTAGATGTTAAATATAAACTCGTGAAGGACATATATCAATATAGATTCCTAAAGGTTAAGAATAAAATTCTTGGTGGAGATTTGATAGTTATGGTTTCAATCAGATGAACAAGATAGTTTGGAACTCAGCGACATGAATGAAAGTAGTCATTTGGAAGCTGCATAGTTCCTCAGGGGTACACACTTTGATGACTGATGAAGAATAGTCGTTCATATGCTATTAAGAAGAAGAACCTTTAAAAACAGGAAATAGTGGATGCAAATGCTAAAGCTAAAATTAGAGTCTGAATAAGAAATCCTATGGCATTGGAATGAATAAACGATTAATCAAGAAGGTACTTCTGTTTTAGAGAATCTAAAGAATAAGACTGATGGAACTGAGAAGGGATTGAGTGTTGGCTAACCACCATGCATAACAGTCATAAGAATTCTAGTCCACAAGTAAACGGCTTGAGTAAAGACTTTCTCAAATCTGTATATGGTTTTACAAATTACCAAAAATTGTAGGGTTTTCAACTCACCTTGCTTCATTGGTGAATAGTTAGCTAGTCCAAGATCAAACAGTTCTTGGTAAAGACTACTCAAATCTATTGATAGCTGATAGTTTGCTAAAAACTATATGGTTTATCAATGCACCATGTTTAATTTACAATGAAGCATTGCCTAGTCCAAACACAAACGGCATTTGGTAAAGACAAGTCAAATCCATTGATGGTTGACAATTTACCAAAACTGTATGGTAATTAACTCACAAAATTCTTAACAAGAGTTATCTATCCAGAGCAAACGGCTACTGGTAAAGGAACATCCAAATCCGTAATGGCTGTAAGTTTGCTAAAAACTACAAATCAACTTAGTTGGATTGTAGGTAAAAAGATGTAGCTGAGATACTGCAAAGATGTTCTGAATTGCTGAAAAGACAAGGTTGCTTGCTAAAGAAGGATAGTGTACAAGATTAAAGAAATTATAAAGAATGTTTTTGGATACATCCTCTATGCGTTCAAAAGAAGCTTAAAGGATTGAAAGAAACATGAAGTTAAAATAGTTTTAACATTATGTTAAGAGAGGAATGTTAGGATTAATGTTTTTCTAACTTTAGTATCGACAGTTCAAATAGTTAGTACTGACAGTTATACTTAGTACCGACATGTATCAAAGTAATAAAGTAATTGGTTAGTAAGTTAGAACTGTTAGTAGAAAGTTAGTTAGTACAGTTGAGAAGATATTTAAAAGATATTTATAGATTTTTAGAAAAAGATATGTAAGCCTTTTAGGTTATCCCTTGATATAATAAAAGGAACCCTAGGCATAGTTTAATACATAACAGTCTACACAAGATCATACAGAAAAAATAGTAATCCATAGTTAGAATCAGTAATCCTCAAGAACACATTAATAAAGTTGTTATCTAGTTGTTCATAGTTTTCTTCTTAGTACCCTTGTTAAGATTCCGCATTAAACATAGTGTATTCATAGTCATTGTTTCTACATAGTCATTTGAATGTTAACATCCTGGCTATCATCCTATTATATGCTGGCAAAGATCCATTCAGAGTTACGCAGTACCCTTCATGTACTAACTATCTAAGCAGATACTTAACACTTTGTACTGTATTACTAACTATAACTATCGTACTAAGTATATACCTAACATACTAATTCAGAATGGTATAATTCCCAACACAACAATTATGGCAAATTCTATTACTGAGGCAAGAATATGTGCAACTGCTAACTGTTGTGGGCAAGTATTATGATACAAATCAGATGATCGGATTATGGTGAGGAAATAGCTTATTAAAGCTATTACTACAACTAAATAGCTACTTTAATCTACTTTTAAAAATGATTTTGAAACAAAATAGCTTAATGAAAAAGCTCTTTAAAAATAGTCCTAAGGCTTAAATCATGCTGAGTTTTACTTTGAAACTGAAAAGACAAAAGGCTTATTTGACAGCTTAAAACAGATAACCTAATAAGCTAGAATTTTAAAACTAATTGTAAACTTGTGAAATATGACCTAAAAGCAATTTATAATCTGAAAATCAAAAGCTAAATACTATTTTAACCTCATGAAAATGAAACTAAAAATTGTACTTATGCATTTTTATGTATCTGATGCAGTTGACACACTTATGACCAAAACTTAAACTAGACAAAATGCAGGCCTAATAAGACTATTCTAACAAGTTAAAACTCAAAATGAAAGACAAGAAAGATAATGACTATTGCTAGAAGAGATCTAAGCTAAGTTATGCAAATTACTTTGACAAATTTCTACTAATTTTAACCTAACTTATGAAAAACTAATTATCCTAATCCTAGCTTATGAATTTAGCTTAAACAAACCTAAATGAGAGTACAAACCTTAATAAGAGTTTTAAAACAAACTTTAAAGACCACAAGCAGTACTAACTTGTAGTTAGTACTGCTGTGCCAAACACCCCTTTAACTAGACTCAAAACTATTTAGGCTTATGAAAATGCAATCCAAAGCTTAAATCTAAATAACCAGATAATAAACAACTTATAAAAGACCTAATGAGCTTTATACTAACAAGCAATTAAGCCAGAAATACTAATCTACTACTATTGCTATTTTTTGTTGTTTTCTTAATGATTTTTAAGGCAAAATATAAAAAACTAAGATCTAAACTATAAAAGCTAAAAACAGATAATTAAACATGAACAATAAGCATAATAAGATAGATAGAAGCACAATTAAGCAAATAATAAGCTAAAAATAAGCAAATGCAAGATTTAAGCTAAATAACTTGAATTTTAAAGGGAATTTACCTCTGCCTTAGCTAAACAAAGGCAACTAAGCTCAAAAGATGTCTACAAGCTCTGGCTTATTGTAAATAAGCCAGTAAAAGTCCATATGAGCTCTTCCATTTTAAGCTCATCTTCCAAAAAGCTCAAAATCCAATAAGCCAAGGTATTAACTGATTTTAGATTTAAGTATATTAAGATGCTTGAATTGAGCTCAATTTGAGCTTAGAGACTCAAAGAGCTTGTATGAGCTTAGTAGTAGCTTATGAAACAGTAGCACAAACATTTGAGAATATGAGAGCTTAATAATGAAAACAGCTTATGAAAACTTAAAATGAGAATTTTATTAATACTAAAAACGGATTACAATACTTTGGAAATTGAAAGTTACAAAAGTTTAAAGAGAAAAATTACATTTAAAACTGAAAATTACATAAGCTAATGAAAACTAAAAGTTTTTAGGAAAAAAGAAGATGATCATGTGAGAGTGAAAGAGTCTTTTTATAGCTGCCAGGAGAAGCTTCTAGGTGTCAAGGTTTGTTACACGATCCCATCAATCCTGGCTCTTCATTCCTTCAATCATTTGATGCTCAATATCTACCGTTGGATTAGATTTTGATCACACGGATTGCCAGCGTGGCAATCCGTGATGTGACACTCCTGTGCTTCTTTTGTACTCCTTTTAGTGCAAAAATCTATCCTTGGTGTGTTTCCTTCCTTGTACGCGTGTCATTCCCTTTTGGGAATTGACCAATGGAAGCCTCTTGTGACGTTAAACTCTGCCAACATGTACCTTTTCACTTGAATTACCCTTCCATGCCCTTAATTTGCACTTGCCCCTTGATTTTGACCTCGTGGTAAAAGGAAGAAGACGGTGAACAGTAATAACAACAATTCCTGCGCCTTTCCTTTTATAAAAGGGTTGTTTGAATTTTCATTTACCCTGGGTTGACTTGGGCTTATAAGGGATTTTGGGCCGGGTTTGGTTTAGTTATAAAGGGTTAACGGGTGTTAACTCTTATAATTATAATAGTTAACACCGTTAGGGTTTAGGGATTATTTTTGCAATTTTGGTAAATATGAGGGACTGATTTGGTAATTTTGGATTTTGTCTTTTTAGGGTTATTTTTGATATAAAACGGATATGTGTTTTCACACATATCACATTCCCTTTGTGGGGATTGACCTCTTTGTGTGCTCTTTCGTTCTCGTGTTTGTGATTGTCCGATTTTGACTGTTTTCTTGAGATTTTTGCAATATCCGTACCTGCATAATCACAAAGACAAAACAAGCAATATTCAAGCATTTTAAAACACAATTTTGTCTTTTTAGGGCCATTTTTGACATAAAACAGATATGTGTTTTCACACATATCAACTGGCAATGAGGATTTTAATACTGGTAGCTTAGGAGTTAGTACTGGTAGTGGACCAGTTAGTACTCCTAGTGTAGTTTCTTCAACCATAAATGTCAAATTCCTTCTCCAATTAAAAGTCAAAGAGAAGGAAAAGCTTCAATGACTACATAAGAAATTCAAGCTACCAAAAGAACAAAAGTACAAATTCAATAAGAAGAAAGTAGTGTGTGGTCTTACAGAAGCTATAAGATTGCAAAGCATTTACAGTGAGGAAGAGCAGAAAGAGGCTGCCAAGACAAGTTCATTTGGATGCTTTGCCTAGATAAAAGGATTTATAGAGCAGGTAAGATTTATTCCTAACAATAAAAGGGAAAAGAAAGATTAAAGTTCAAGAAGATGCTCAGTATTATACAAAAGAGGATTGGGATACCATCAAAGAAAAACTTGAAGCAAATACAGAACTGACCAAGAGTCTACAAGGAGAAAGTACGACTATTGAAGATTTTGCACAAAGGATGGTGGAAATGATAAATTAGGAAAAGAAGTTCTATGTTTGAACAAAAAGGTACTAAGGCAAGAAGGAGCAAGCCAATGATACAGGCACATCAAAGAGATTATATGAGTACCTTCATCAAGAATAAAAGATTATGGAAATTAACTCAATTAAAGGAACTTACTTTTGATGAGCTCAAGACTAAATTTGAAAAGCTGGTGAAGAGTATTGAAAAATTTGTGCCAATGGAAACTGATGAAAGAGTAAAGAGACAAGGTGTTCAGCTGGAGCAAGGATTTTCAAAGTAATAAAAGACCATTAGAGGTTTCAGTCTTAGAAGAAAGTATTATAGAGCCAGTGATTGCTAAGGAAGAAGAAATTGAGAAGTCTGTAAAGAAGAGAGGTAAAATCAGGAAGAAAAAGGCAAGGAAAGGAATACATATTGACAAGACTGCACAAGATGAAAGTGAAGAAGAAAAGGATAGCATTCATGAAGGGATAAAAGTCACAAGTGCTTTCATACAGAATCTGAGATGCGAATAGATTCTATTCCAACTGCTACAAAACCTCCTAGTATTGTTGATTGGAAGATCATTCCTCAATCTGGTGTAAAGGCTGTAAATCGGATTATAAGAAAAGATGGTTTTGATAAAATATATATGAGTTTTGGAACCATACTTAAAGACTTTTCAAGAGATTATCTTAAAGAATTATACAGATTAGTGATAAAGAAGTATGAAGTAAATAGGCCTGAAGAGATATATGACAGAGTACTTTGGGGTGATCTTAAGACCATGTTTGATCCACCCATTAGTGATGATGAAATATGGAGTTTGCCACTTCAACAGAAGATGATTAATTGGAGGTATTATCCTTCTTGTGCAGTACATTGCCTAACATTGGATGATACTACTATATATATGTTAGCAGATAGAAAATATCCCTTGTCAAAAGATGATTGCCAAGTAATGCTTAAGATTAAGCTTCTAGATGGAACAACGGATGAGTTTGCTATCAACTTTTGAAGATGATTGAGAAGCAAGCTGGATTAAGATGATAATTAGATTCTCAGCAGCTAAGGTATGGTTTGGGTATCTGGAAGCTGTAATGGAGTTGAGAAGGATTGTTTAAGTGTTGGTTTATCAACCACACAACAAATCCATTAATGGTTGATAGTTTACCAAAAACTGTATGGTAATCAATGCACTAATAGTGTAGCACTAACTGGATTGGCTACTCTAGAGCAAACGGCTACTGGTAAAGAGATCTCAAATCCGTTGACAGCTGATAGTTTGCTAAAAATTATAAGGTTATCAATGCTCTTGTTACTAACAAGGAAGCATTGGCTCGAGTCATAGCAAATGGACCAGGTAAAGGGACATAATCAAATCCGTTGATGGCTTGTAGTTTGCCAAAAACTACAAAGCCAACTTAGTTGGATGTTGCTGTAGAGCTGTGATGCATAGAGGATAAGATGCTATTAAAGATTTAAGCCAAAGTATGATTTGGCTTCAAATCAACAACAAACAAATCATCATTAAAGAGAAGCTAATGATTAAAGAGAAGTGTTTGGATACAATCCTCAAAAGCTCAAACTGAAGAAAACTGAAGAAACTTGAAGTTAACAAGTGAAGTTCAAGTTTAGGGGAAGAGGATTGTTAGGAATTATGTATACAAGACTTAATTATGTTTGTTATATAGTTAGTTCTGCCAGTATACTTGTTAGTACTGGTTGAAGAGTTAGCATAGTTAGTACTGGTAGTTCATTATAAGTTAGTACTAGTTATGTAATAGTTAAGTCTGCTTATGCCGAAGTTAGTTAGAGTTAGAGATATGCATGAGATATCTTAGGAAAGGATATGGCATGATCTCATATGCATTTTGTAAAGCCCATTAGGGTTTCCATGGTGTATAAAAGGAACCCTAGTCATATTTAGTTGATATAGATCAGCATAGATCAATAGAGATCATCTTAGCAATCATAGTCTTTGTAATCTGTAACCTAGTCAGATTCAAGTTATAATACAAAGTTTTCTTGTGTTACTTAATATTGTTCTTCTTAGCATTGTTGATTAGTTTTCACATAATCAATAGTGTTAAATCAGTGTTTCATTATTGTTGCTTTAGATTTATCTAAAGTAGCAAACCCTTTGCAAGCTAAAGGTTCAAGATCTATGTAGTAAGGGATCCAACAGATACTATTGAGGGCATCGAAGATATGGTTTCATCGTTATAGAGTCCAGTGAAGGTAGCTTATGACAAATATGCTATGTGGGGAATCACTCACTGGGCTCCAAAATGACAAAGTTTCTATGGATATGCAAGCAATATGAAGTCTATGCATGATGTGGTCTCCACGAAAAGAATCATTGCAGTAACCCATGTTAAAGTTATGAAGAAGTATGATTACGGGTATCTAGAGGAGATTATCATTCAAAGAGAAAATCAGCAGCTACACAAGTTCGTGGAAGGTAACTTCCTAAGACTTAATCTGTGTAATATTGAAGACATGCTTCTTCTCTTAGTTCAGAAGAAGCTCTCAAATCTAGTCAAAGATAACCTCTATGACTTGAACGTGGCATTGCGGATGTTTACCAGACGTGTTGTCATTCTTAAGCGAGTGGAAGACCTTTAACTGGGAGTTAAAAGATACCAGAAGAAGCTTAATATCACCAACCCTGAGACGTTTAGGTCAGACATCACCAGCATGACCCCATACAATGCATACAACAATCCATAAGGAATCATATATCAAGATAAGCTTAAGAGAAACAGACTGATGCGCTCGAATGAACTCTACAAGTTTTGTGATGGCACACTCTCATCTGTTTGAAGGGTTCTTCATGATATTGCTTCCAGCTTAGAGATGGATTACTTGCCAAAAAGAAGATGGAGTAAACTAGAAAGGAAAGGTCACGCATCATGATCAAGGAAATCGACCAACAGCTCTTTGAGAGAAGGTTAATGAGGAATTTGGAGAAGTTTGTTGGTGGGAGAGACTATAGGACTGACCTCAGGCTGCTTGAACGGACAATATGACTTTGTCATATTTTTTCCTACTCCATTTCAGGTCAAATTCTCATAATTACTAATTTGTAAATATATAAATAAGTAGTGTAAGACTAGAATTAGGCATATATAGTATTTAAGTGCGAATTTTCAAGAATTTCTTAGTAAATTTAAATTTTTTCAAATTCACGCACTTAAATACCATATTATTCCCTCATGATTTGAGGGGGAGCATTAAAATGTTCCAATAATCAGCTTGTTAATAATTGGACATTTTTCCCTGAAAGCATTAATATTTGAATCAATTGATATCTAAAATTTCAAAAGATTTGACATTTTTGATAAGGGGAGAAAATGTGATTAAAATATATGGCTAAAGATGTGAATTTAAGGACTCAAGTGCAAGCTTCACCCTTTATGTGCTAAACATTTCCGAATATCGATGCATATGTTGAGAGGGAGCATTAAAAATGGTTTCAAGGCTGCGAATGATACCAAAAGACCGACCGTGTATTTAATTATTTAGAGTTATAAGGTGGTTAGGTATAGATATTCATTCCCATGATCCAGCCAGATGAGGAGGGATCTACCCAGGGACATTCCATTAGTTAGAATAGAAAGTCCTTAGGTATGATAAAAAGGAGAAAATGTGAGAAAAGGGAATAGTGCCGGCTGAGATGGAGCTAGTACTAGAACAAACCCAACAAGGTTCTGGTCATGAAGTCTTGGTCAGCACTAAAGGAGTTAAAGAATGAAAAAGAAAAGTTAAGATAAAGGGTGAAAAGAAAGAAGCCATCCTTACATTTAGGCAAAAACCGGGTCAATACATAAACTATCAGAAATAGTAAGCTGTTGTCTAGTATTGAAGATAGTCATGGACCCAATGACGCAGTGCACAACCCTCCCTAGCCACTTAAGGTCTATCAACAGACTCTTGTTTCATTTCTCACGTAGATTACAAAAAATTCTATCGACTTTCTCACTCCGAGTTAGTTGGTATTGAAAAGGTGGCAGTCTGCTCCAGCCTTTGATCACTAAAACCAAATGAGCACTATTGAGTCTAGAGCTAAGAGATCATCCATAAATCTCATTAGGACACTAGTTCAAAATATTTGTTAATTCACACATTATGATAACAAGTAATATCTTAAGAGTCCTACGCATTATCCTTGTGGTATTGCCAGAACATCCAAGTGATACTTAAGTATTCACAGTGAAGATGGAAATCCTGCTTAAGCCAACATCAAACAAGCTCTTGGTAGGTGACTTGCGAGATCCTATATAGATCAAACTTGTGAAATTGGATATCGATTCGGTCCAGCTTATGAATTGATGGATGAGTTTTGAAAAAGATAAAACTGTTGGTGTGTTATAAAAACCGTTTGCATCTTAACACACCGATTGATTTTCCTAGATCAATTTTCAATCCTATGTCCATGGAAGCCTCACAAGGGTATCTAGACATGGGAAAGCTGAACATGAATTGATGACTTAATCGGGAAGATAGTAACTTACTGGTTCACTGTTACCGTGTTGTCTACTTTGAGACACTCCGATAATGAGAACGGCTAGTACAGTTGTGAAACCCTGTCAAGAAGATTCTTCAGAGTTCTACCTGATCACATGCAGTATCTATACTAATCAACGGGGAACCATGGTTATTACAATCACATTCGAAGAAGTGACAAAGCCACTTTTGTCTATACATGTTGATTATCACTAACCCTTTCATGCAGGTAATCCTGATGGTCGCAGCTATTGGATCAAGACAAGTCAAGATTCATAGCCACATGTTCATACTCGATCGACACACATAAAGACAACATGAAAGCTCAAGTACATGTTTTAGGACTTCCGCTACTCTAATACCGTACATCCTTCTTGAAGCGACGAAGTGTTAAAGTTAAAGAACTTCAAGAAAGATATTTTATTCAAGCTTTCAATCTCAAGAAAAGTATGAGCATGTTGGTCTGAAAGTCACAAGTACACAAGACGACGAGAATATCTCAAGATGATGATAAGCTATTATGCTTGGTTGATGATCTCAAAGATGTTCAAGTTCACATACAAGTCAAGCTATATGGAACAAGCTCAAGCCTAAAGTCAAAGATCACTACAACATATCACAAGGTAATGATTGAAGTTTAAAGACTACTAGCTCAAGAATAAAGACAAGCATAGTATGCTAGGATTAACTTTTTGTAACATGGGGTGACCTCCTTTAGGTGGAGATTGTTAGGAATACAAAAGTATCAGTCACTTCTGTCACACCCCGCCTAGGTAGAAACACGAGGTATAATGTTGGGACTTAAAAGACTTCAAGGATTCTTAGAAGTTACTACTGCTCAGGTACATAATGGAAATTATGCTAAGTAGTTAGTACTGGTAGTATTATGTTACTACTGTTAGTATAATTTAGTACTGATAGCATAAAGTTACTACTGTTAGTAGAAGTTAAGACTACTCAGTGTTGAAGACTAAAATATAAGCTAAGTAGTTAATGCTGCTAGTAGTAAATGTTAAGACTGCTAGTATAAGTTACTACTGTGAGTATATATTAGTACTGCTAGTACTAATGTTACTACTGCTT
>BQNB010015272.1:0-71449 GCA_026074375.1 Tanacetum coccineum | reverse complement strand
AAACAACAACCTAAGTTGGCATTCCCGTAACGGTCAACTTCCTAATCATCCCATACTTTACATACTTTACAAGGCAAGTGGCGATATCTTCCACTTTATACAATACTCTACATCGCCGATTTGTATCAATGAATAATCGATCCTTCGTGTAATTCCTTCGGTAGTTGCGAAACGATTATCTTCAAACTTTCCTTCTCTTTTTTATTGCGATTTTTCTAATTTTTTTGATTTTTTAACACTATACTACGAAACTCGGTGTAATTTCACCATCTTCACGATCATAATATTTCTGGATAATTCCTTTGATAATTCCTTCATTCTTTGGACGTACCAATAATTGCGATGGTAGTAAAAGTACATGAGTTTTAACTATAATATACATTCCTATTTGCGATGTGCAAATTCTTCCAACCGTATCAAAATAGACACAAGACTCGGGAAATACAAACTTTACAATTTAAGCAACTAGAAATTGTAAAATAAACTTAATCTAACAGGGTAGGCTAAGGTGTAAAGGTGTAATGAAACAAATAATTGGTGTAGTTCCTAAAGGAGTGGCTCTACGGGTTGTTCTAGGGGTATCTTACTCTTACAATGAGAGTAAACAAAGGGTTTATACGGGAGTTAACTAACCTGTGTAGTTAGTTAATAAGCAACATGTAAAGGCGATTTGGGTGTAATCCTAAAATTTACCAATTTAAACAAGTTACTCCATCTAAATCCATAGTACTTATCACTGCGGTCTCGAATAGATATACCAAGCCAAGTTCTAAAGTCTACAACATCATCGGCACACTCATATTTTGTGGAATTTGGGTAAACATTTAGAAACGGATAAGGTTAAATCCTCACAATATCTAACAAGGGTTATTGTGTGCGGGTTATGTATCAAGTAATTTAACAAAAATTATGCTTGAATTTTTTTAAAATTTGAGCATAATTTAAGCATTTTAGTGTGAAAATTAGGACAAGTAAACATTCTAATTCCATCCCCCACTTGAATTATACAACGTCCTCATTGTATAGATAAAACATTAAATACGGGAATTAAAAAGAATTATGTTGATAAACTCCCCTGATATTTGCTCGGTAGATTCTCCATGTTGAGCTTATTAGCAAGATTGTGTTGAACAGCCGCCTTGAAGTTTCAAGACTCCAACACTTCAAGATCTCCAGATTTGTAAATTCTCCACCAATATTCATCGATATTTCTTTCACGGGGTCATGTGTAAAACATGTGCATTCCTATCTTGGTACCTACGGTTAATTTAAATTAAACTAAATAGAGTCAGCCTGGTGAATACGCTGTATCATGTGAATGAATACGTCATATTGCCAGAACTGACAATAATATTTTTAAAGTGCATAAAAAGTAAAGACTGATAACGTTTTGACAATCAATACGTCGTATGGTATGGAGCGGATACGCCGTATTGATGTCTGGGAAGACAGACTCGATAAAATTAAATAACATTCCGGGTTGTCTCTCGGGAAGCACTTTTGTTTACAACGAAGTCTTTAAGTTAGACTTTTCTTCAGCTTCTCACTTGGCGCACGTAACCATCCATCATTCGTTCATCATCCAAAAGATTTCCTGGTAAGCTCGGCACGCCTCTTCACTTGTGATTGTAATATCGTCGTATTCGTCTTCTTTTACAGCAACATATTCTTCATCATTATTGAACAAATATTTGATCACCTTGTATCTTTTTATTTGGAAAACCGACACCTCACGAGTTTCGATACCGCATAACTCATGTCCTTCTTCATGAGTTTCATTTTCATATTCCCCTTCATCATAATCGTGGTAGTAAATCTCATGGCTCTTCCATCTTTTGCAACAATCATTACCTGATTCGTCATCACTGATTAAGCCCTCAATGATAGCTTTATTTTATAAAGCTTCATCTTTTAGTTCGCTATCTTACAGAGCCATATACCATTCAAGGTCTTGGTAATGGAGCGTGTTTCCAATAACGTAAGCACCGGGTAAATTTCCTCCATTACAATAACCATCATTTCTCCAACTACAGGTTGGCCATTCCGAACACCCAACTTTATAGTTGAAAGGCTTGCAAGTATGTTTGACTGGTTTTGGTTTCTTCTATATTCCATTATCAAGCTATGGCTTGTCATACACCCATGGTACATTCTCGTTCCATTCATAGATCCAATCGTCTTTGTAATCTTCATAGGTTTTAAACCCCATAATCTCCTTTGTAAGTAAGTTCAGATCTACTTTCAGAAGGTAATTAAATTCATTGAATGCCAAACAGAGAGGTGTCTCATAGTCAAAAACGTTAGTTTCTATCTTAAAGATTTTGGCGGTTTCTTCCTTATCACTCTAGTATTCTTCAAGATCAGAAGATTCATCATCAGATACCTCAATTTCATCACCACCCATTTTCCAATAATCCCACAAAGCTCCTTTGATGAATATATCCATTGTTTTATAGTTTACAAACTTTGTAGCCAACCAGCCTTAAAATCTTAGATTAGATGGGTCCCATTTTATTACGGGAGTGTTATTTCCCTCGATGCGAGAAGGCGGGTAGTATTTTCCAAAAAACTTAGCAGTTAAGTCGACCCAACAAGTGATTGATTCTTTGGTTCTATCAAACCATCTTCGTGCACCTCCAACCAATGAGATTGGGAAAACAACAACTCTTAGTTTATCGTGATCTACGTTGGGTAATTTGATTGGGTCAATAATTTTTAGGTAGAATTCAATATGCTCAATTGCGTCTTTCCTGTTTGTTCCACTAAAAGCATTGTTGTAGATCATCCAAGAATTTTCCTTTTAGCTCATAAGCATTTTTCCCATTAACTGTAATACTTGCAATCCTGAAATAGTAATCTCCTTTGTCATTAGGCGTAAATATTTCCATACTTGACTTCTTTCCCTTGTCTGCCATCACTTTCTTCAATCGACTAGCTCTGATAAGTATGTCCTGTGACACAGGTAAAAATATCAGTAGGATTTGCTCTGAAGAAAGATAGAAAAATTTTAGCACGGAAATTAAATATGAAAATTAAGATTTTATTTCTGCTACAGATGATCAATACGCCGTATCCAATGGAAGTGGATACGCCGTATTAATCGATTGAATGAATACGTTGTATTGGACAGAAAGTTGGATACGCCGTATCGAGTTATCGACTAGAACAATGTATTTAGGAAAACAATTAAATTAAACACAAATATACAAGCAAACAATTAAGCTAACAAATATACAAAACATACATAATATACAATAATATACACTAATCTAATTAACACTACTCCTAAGGGTTAGATCTATTGTTAAAAACCAAAACATAAAATAAAAATCAAGATTAATTTTCACTCCCTGGTAGCGGCTCCAAAAACTTGATGTGTCGTTGTGTGGTGTATATTTTTATGAATCAAGTTTTAAATTTATATTTTGTCGACTAAACCAAAAACAACACTTTAACAGGCAGTGTACCCGGTCGGTGGTAGATTCGTGGTAATTATGGTGTCGAACACTTAAAGCGGGGTTAAATCTCTTAATTTATTTATATTTTGGTTATCTAATCTATGTTAATTCTAATCTAAGTCAAACCTATGCTAATCCTATGTTAGTTCTAATCCTAATTCTAACAGGTAAAAAGGGGGTTTCAGCCTGAGAGACTGGCACGGGTTTGTTTGGTGACTACAATCAAATCAGACACTTTAACCCATGCAAGCAAATTAACAGAAGATAAAAAAAGAGGTCGAGCCTTATAATAGAAAACTGTATTAGCCATCATTAATCCGATTAGAAGTTGTTTGTTTATTTAGTGCAATGATTACTTATCTCGAAGAGGAATATCATTCTTAGACTTAGGCAGGACTTCATCCTAAGACATAGACACGTTAATTCTGTCACAATTAAAGCATCCGCATAAAGCATCCTTATTTTTTGATTATAATCTATCTTAGGGATTAAAGCAATGGTGATCTTGTTAAATCCTAGCTCATAGAGACTTTACCCACTTACTGCTGAATGGCAATTTATACTCTAGTAGTCCACTTGTCTAACTATCCAATGGAATCAGACATTATTTGTTGAATTATCTAGATTCACCTACTTGTCAACATGTTCAGTAAACCAAAGGCAATTTCTGTTAACTAGTTAAGCCATAAGCGTATCCTTAGCACGATTTTAGAAGGACAATACTTGTGATCCTATGATTCTAGATGTATAAATTAGTATATGAAGAGCTATCTTGGCATCTAGATTACTTGGTCCGTATCACTAGATCCAGTTGAATGATAGGTCGCATACAAAAGCACGTAAACAAGTATAAATTGATAAACATAAACAAGCATACAATAATAAATTAAGCAATCGAGATATAAACAAAACAAAACATTCAGATATTCATAATAATGGCTAATACCCGAAGGTATTAGCCTTTAAACATCATAATTAATACAAGAGTAATTGTTTTAGCCAAGGTAAACTAATTGAGTTAACGACTGATACCAAAAACTAAACGATTACAAAAGTATAAGAAATTACACGTTGTCTTCTATGGATTGGAATGCGTTGCAAGACCTCTTCTGCTCTTTTTCTCCTCTGAAAATCGACTTTTGTGGTTTAGGTATCGAGAATATGATTTAGCACACTTAAAACCTGTTTCTGAGTTTTGTATTTATAGTCATCTGAAGTCGGTTTGATACGACGTATCTAAGGTTTTAGATATGGCGTATTAGAGTTTCTTGGAGTAGGGACCACTTTTGATATCTTCTAGAATATTTTATTCCCATATAGCTTGAATACGACATATTTCCTTTCCTAGATACGGCGTATTGGACTTATTTCCTTTGTGGTCTTTGGTGAGTGCAGGCACGGATACGCCGTATCTTCCTTGATGGATACGGCGTATTGGTTGTTAAAATAGTAATCTTCAAAATATCTTCGTTTAAGCTCCAGAATGCGCGCCTTTTGCTAATATTGACCAAGTACTCTGTAATTACTATAATTCTAAAATATAAACGATTAAGTAATAATTCTTTGCAATAACTATACAAAATGGGTTAATAACATGGGATAAATGATGCTATAAAATAGAGGTTATTTAATGTCATCAGTCCTTCTGCCACTTCCAGAATCATGGCTATCATCGCCATTTCCACGGCTTCTGTTAGCTTCATACTCAGCCAACGCAGTAGCAATGCCTTGGGCTATCAGTTCCTTAACGGCAGCATCGGTCATAGGGGTGGTGGTTCTCTTTGGCGGCATTTCCTTCAAAATCATAAAATATAAAATTAGTTTAGTTCAAAAAGTCATGCTCCAAAGATGAAATGTTATGAGGTGACAGGTTAGAGTCATGTTTTAATAGTATAGGACGGGTGTTTAAACTCGAAGTTGAATGATAAAGATAACTTGTGGGATCGGCGTACTATGACATGTTTCAATGTTATATAATACGGTATTATGTAAAATCATAAAGGATTTAAAGACCATCGTGTCATTCACAATGTCTTGAGAAATGTTCTAGTATTTATATAGATAACTTCTTATATAAATAAATGTAGTATATACGCAAGTGAAAGTAAGCATATATATAAATCATGTAATCAAGTAGTGTAGGCAAGTAATGTAACCAAGTAAGCAAGTAGTGTGTATTCACATTGAAAAAGTTTGATGTGATGCAATATTTGTGAAGACGGTTATAGTCTAGGTAAAATATGCAACATAGTTCTCTATAACCTTGGCTCTGAATACCAATCTGTAACACCCCCAAATTGGGTCGCAGCGAATAAGGTTCCGGGAGCGTTACTTTATAATACAATAGCACAAGATACAAGAGAACGACCTCTAAATGAGTCGTTTGAAAAGTAATCTCGTTGATTTTCTTGAAATCTAAATTGTTGTAACATTTGTCCCAGAGTTTGCATCACAATGAAAAGCATGAAATAATACAACGAGATTTAGTGATTTAAATGTATGTAGAAAATCCATGAATGTAATCTTGTAAAGCTTAGACTTTAATGCACATCAAGTAAGTCAAATATCTATTTCACTTGAGAAAAACATGCTTAAAAGTGTTAACATAAAGTTGGTGAGTTCATAGGTTTATATAAGTAAAATTGTTGAAATCAAAAGTTTATAAAGTGTGTATGACCATTTCAATCCTTATAATAGTCACCAAACATATAAGTATAAATGTAAAACCAAAAGAGTATAGTGTCTACTGCTTCTCTACAGTATCATGAAAAATGTTTAGTAATCAGTAATGTTCAACAAAGTAGTGTGAACCACAAGATTTCGAAGTGTATGACATTGTAACACATACAATATCACTAAAATGTAATTACGACCGCACTAAGCTTGTAAAACTGACTCTACGACATGTATGTATGCAATTTAATGCCAGTGAATGCCCCGTGTAGATGTCAACCCGTAACATCCCAAATCCGACATGATATATGTCCGTTAGTTCAATCCGTCAAACTAGTGAGTGCTACTCACCTGAACGGGGATGTCAATCCCAAATAGATCTATTTATAACACTCGCGCTTACACAATGTAATTAACAGTTCATGATAATGGGCAGTGTGGGTTCTTGTTACTTAGGCACGCTACGTAATTATTTCATCAATGAAAAGTGTTGTACTTATGTCCTTTTATAAAATGAGCAATGTATCCCTTCGCGAGATATGTAAATGAGTATAAAATTGAATATGTAATCGAGTTTGTAAATGAGTATAAGTATGAGTATGTAAATAAGTATGTGAAAGAGTATGTTAAAGAATTTGTAAGTGAGTATGTAAATAAGTAAATAAACAAGTTGTAATAAGCATGTATTCTCCCCCGAGATTTATAAAATAGTTGTAAAGCAAGTGAAAGTAGGGCTATAAACTCACCTCTAGTGAAATGAATTGATTATATAAATCAAGTAAGTGAAACGTCTCGCGAAATTCGAATGCAACCTAATTAATTATAGGCCGTATGAGTATAATGTATTTAAAATAAATACAATGTCATAAGTTATAAAGTTATATCACCACCTAAATAGTTTTTGTTTAATTTATAAAATTGAAACAATATTTAAGTCACGCTTGTTAATTAAATGTCCAAGTATATGTATCCGTAAAAATATTACCTTTGTCCCATAATGGATTATTTGATAATAATACTTGATTTAATA
The DNA here is from genome assembly GCA_026074375.1 of Tanacetum coccineum. NCBI lineage: Eukaryota > Viridiplantae > Streptophyta > Magnoliopsida > Asterales > Asteraceae > Tanacetum > Tanacetum coccineum. The sequence goes on along the minus strand of BQNB010015272.1, from coordinate 64,288 downwards.
TTTTTATTGTTTATAAAGTAATATTATATAAATAGTTTAATTGTTATACTACAATATTTCTTAAGGTTTTTATAGCCCAAACGGACCCGAAAGCACTCGTAAACCACTTTTTATATTTCTAACAGCTTTGTTGTGTTTTTATAAAAATGTAGAAAACTGTTTATAAAAATTTAATTAGCTTTTGTAATTTCTATTTATCCGAAATTTTTAAAAACTCATAACTTACTCATTTTAACTCCGTTTTGCTTGTTCTTTATATGTATGAAATTGTGACGAGATTAACTATAAAAATAAAATATTCACAGATTTTATATAAATCTGTGCCGACACAGTTTCTTCAAACTGTTTTTATAAAACTATATTTATAACTTAAAATCTTGCAAAACTCATAACTCCTTCATTTTAATTCTGTTTTTAGAGTTCTTTATACCTACGGTTTCCTATTGTGATGATCTAACATAATAAAATATTTATATATTTTTATCAGATTCGAAACAGTAACAGTTTTTATAAAATAACTTTTATAAAAACACCTTTATATATTTAATTATCGTAATCTCGTAAAATTCATAACTCCTTCGTTATAGCTCTGTTTTTCGAGTTTCTTATATGCACGGAATCCTCATGAGATGTACTATTTATTTATCAGGTGAAAATATTTTATAAAAATTCGTAGGTAAACAGTTCATACAAACTGTTTGAAAGATAGTTTTATAAAATTTCTTTTATAAACTTTTAACATAATTAAATTATTATAAGTCCTCTAATTTAAGTAATAACACATCTTGTGTATATTTTATGTACTCGCATTTATGACCATCAACTTATATCCAAAAGTCCAAATGAAATGTCCTCATCAATTATTTATTTATAAACTTTATAAATAACTTTTAACAATTAATTTATCCAATAACTTTATAAATTAATCAACACTTGTATAACATCAAATAAAACATGTCCTTGGATCTAACATATCTTAAACATCATTTCATCATATGTAAGTATTTATTCAATTATGAATATGCTTGTTTTATTTTATAACTTTATAGAATAAGTCTTAAGTGGTGATTAACAATATAACAATATGTATGTAAACAAATGAAGTAATTGCAAAAGTGTAGATATTATAATGGACCTTATGTGAATGAATGAGATGTAAACACTAAATCAAAACCCTAGTTTCTTCAACCCGAAATCCTTTTTATAAACCCTTGATTATCAGAATCCTAGCTTCCAAATCACCTTAATACACCTTATATATCATATATAAGAACACTTGTATGCTTATGACCTTGCTAAAATCAAAAGTATAAAACTTTCTTGGTACCCTAATTGAGCCGTGAGTTTTAGTAATAAAACAAGAGAGAAAATTTGATTTTTGCAAGTAAAGAGAGTGTGTGAATGAGACTTGCATTAGGCTTGTATTTATAGTCAAAACATCTAGATACCATTTAACTAATACTATGGATTTAGGATTGGTTTAAGTACAAGTGCTCTCCTCCTCTCTATGTGAATTAGAAGTGACATTAGTGGGGTGTGTGGAAAACTAGAAGGGGGGTTGAATAGTTTACCGCTTTTTAATTTAAGGTTTATGTTTGTTTGTAAAACTTAGATTCGACTTTTTGTGAATTCAATGCTTGCACAATATGAACAATATAAGTATATGAAATGATAAAGTAAGACAAGAGATAAGAGTAAGAACAATCAAACCACAACGCGAGGATTTATAGTGGTTCAGTAACGAAGCACCTCTTTGCCCTACTCCACTCCCCGAGCACCTAACTCGAGAGTTTTCTTCACTATGTCAACAAACTCCCTTATGGCGGAGAAAACCGTACACAACGTTGCTTACACCGATTTACGACACAAAGCTAAATGTCGAGTTCTAATCTTAGCTAGAACCAATCTAACACAACACAACTTCACGACTTGTTCACGACTTCACAACTTCACAACTTCTTCACAACTTCACACCTTCTTCACAACTTCACAACTTCACAACTTCTTCACAACTTCACACCTTCTTCACAACTTCTTCACAACTTCCAAACTTTACTTCACCACACTATTTATATCACAACTATCTAACACTACTTGGTAAGATCACCACGATCTAACTTCTTCACAAATACAAGATGTACAAATGATTTACAAGTATGTGATATGGATGCAACAAGATTGCTATGCACACTAAGGTATAATACTTCTTCACTTGATGATGAAAGTATTCTTCTCTTGCACTTGAGGAATTAAGCTTGGATCACTTGGAAACAAAGCTTTATGATTAAATGATCAAAGGATTTTAGAGAGGATATGTGGGCTGTTTAGAGCAGAAAGAATGAGTGCAAAAGGTGAGAAAAATGTTGGGGAATAGTCCAGTATTTATAGGGAAAACTGGAGGAGCGGAGTCTATGGTCGGTCCCCTTAAATAGGGTGCCGGCCCCCTTATAATTAAGGGGGCCGCCCATGTATTTAAGGGGGCCGCCCATTTTCAGACGCTCCTCTTTTTGTCCTATTCAGGGGAGGTGTTTACTGGACCTTTTCTAGCCGTTTTAGGTTCGAAAATTTGAAATTCAAAATGTTTATTTTGAATAAAACATTTCTTTTAATTGTAGAAAATGTTTTGTAAGTTTATAAAAATGTTTACACCATTTTATAAAAGTTTGAGGTTGAATAAAATTTCCTTTGATCATAAAATGCATTAAGCATTTGTTTATTCATACCTTTAAGTGATGTAATTGTTGAAATGAGAATTTACTACTAAATACTTGTTTACGTTTAATTTTACGTTGAACGTTTTTATATTTTGTGATTATCAAAACGTAAAGATGTGAAAAAATATTATTAATGTTTTTAGGCATTATATTTTATCAACAATCTCCCCCTTTTTGATGATTACAAAATTTAAACTCATTAAATGTAAAATTATTTTTAAACAAGTATTTAGTGAGTTTCATGTCATTTCTCCCCCTTTTTGTAGAATCAAAAAGGCATCGTCGAGGATTGCTAGTAAAATCGACGGAATAAATGCTCCCCCTTGATGTGTGCTCCCCCTTGTTCGAGGGCACCAAGGAATCGAGCTATGGTTGCTTAGCTACAAAACCGAGTTAGAACAATACAAATATTTCTAACATGTAGCAAGAAGGAAGGAAAAATATGACAAGAGCAAGCAAGCATCAAAGCAAGAGATACTTCATTCATTTAAGGCAATGTGTGTAAACCACACACAAGCATACATAAAAAAAACAAATATGCTTTAGGAGCATATTAATACATCAAGAAAATCCTAAATAGCCATAGAAGGATTTTTGACTTGCTTGCGACACAAAAGGGTTTGACGATTATTTGTAGGCATATTATGAGATTAGTTGTTTGTTGATGGAGAGTTTGGAGCGGAGGCGGTTGTGGAAGGGTAATCTCTTTGAACCCTAGGTGGTGGATGAGGTCGAGTGAGGAGGAATTCAATCCAATTGATATCCTCACTTAAAGCAAGTAATTGTTTTTGGGTAAAGATGCAACAAGGGCAATACCTAACATAGGTTTCAACTTGGTTGATATTGAGGGTGTGTGGTAAGTTTGGAGAGTAAGGTAATGATGAATTGTTGTTTTGTTGTTGTTGGGAGAGATACATGGCTAGAAGGTTTGATAGGTCTTGAAGTTGATTAATGTCATCAACAAGGCTTTCTCTACTTGAAGATAGAGGTGATGCGTGTTGAGTTTGGTTGTCACATTGAGGTGGAACTTGAGAGTGAGTTTCATGTGAGTTGATGGGTGATATGGGAAGTGGTGGACGTGAGATACCCTATTGTGATGTGGGAGTGTCCTTAATGTAAGGAGTTTGGTTGTCATTTTGAGATGGAGCTTGAGTGTGAGTAGCATGTGAATTGAAGGGTGAGATGGGGAATGGAGGGTGTGAGACAACTTGTGGTGATGTGAAAGTGTTCTTAATGCAAGGATTTGGTAATGTTTGATTGGGGTGATTGTTTTCTTGAGATGGTTCATGATGAGGAGTTAGTGGTTTTGGTATTGGTGAAGTTGTGTTGAGCACATTTGAGGTGTTGCAAATGCTTGGTTTCTTCCTCCAAATGGGTTTCACACTCATTTTGGCTACCCTTGATGGTTTGGATGTGGGTTTGTTAGGAGATGTCATTGGTGAGGATGATTGTGATGAAGATGAATGAGGATGTATTTATAGTGGAGGAAAGGTTTAAATTAGGACAAATGAACATTCAAAGGATTAAATCCAAGAAATGTTTGTGAATTTAGGGAAACAGTAGCTAAGTCTAGAGGGTGTTTGGTTAAAAAGAAAAGAAAAATACTGTTTTCCCATGTTTGCCTAGGCCGGTCCCCTTAATTAAGGGCTGGTCCCCTTAAAATTAAGGGGGCCGCCCTTTATGAATTAAGGGGGCCGCCTACTGGCATTTCCCAGATTTCCCAAAATTTGATTTTTCTCAAAATTTTGTGTGAGGGTTTCTGTTTTGGTGGTTAATTTGCAGCAAGTCCATCCTTTTATGGCAATTAAGATGTAGGATAACCTATTTCACATAATTTTGGCATACAAACATGTGTTGTTGTAAAATTATGGCTTTTACTAAGTGAGCATGCAAAGGCCTAGTTTATACTAAGAACAAAATCATTTCATATAGCAAGTAGCAATCAATTATCTATATTTGTAATTGAGGATCATCCAAGAAAGCAATTAAAGGAACATATCAATATGAAGACAATCTATTAGGTGTAGTATAATGTTAATTGGAAAATAGGTTTCAATATCATCAAATGAGATTTATGTAAAACCTAAATGCAACAAATGGCACGAGAAGTTTCGACATCATCATCATCATCATCATGTTGATTGATATGACGTGCTTGAAGGATGAGCAAGAAGGAGGTGATGAGGACGGAATGGGCTAGCTTGCCACGAATCCACTTTCGAGGTCTTCGAGTTTGTTTAAGAGCAAGAGGACGCATGACTCGATCAACATTCAAAAATGCCATTTTCCAGAGATGAGGATATACTTCCATAATGTAGACGATAAAGAAGAGTCACCAAAGAAAAAACAAAAAAAAAAAAAATTATACCGTATGGAAGATTGGCGGTTGGATTTGCTCTAGCACATTCAATTTCGTATTACAAAATAAGTAAGCAAGAATGATTGTCCTCGGCATCAACACATACAACAATGTGAGTCAAAACAAGCGGGTAGATGGTCCCGATGTCCTCCTAGTCCGAACACAGTTCTTCATCGAATGAGTTCATCCCATTCTTCATGGTCGGGCGTAATCCTTAGTGAGGATTTATTTGTAGTGAGGGTGCGGTTTTGACTTTTAATGGTACGGTCTACCATGACACGTTACAATCAAGCACGAAGTCCACGAAATATCGTCCCCCCCCCTCGAAGTTGAAGTCGGTGGACATATGTCCCGTGGTTTCTGAAGAAAACTCAAGAGATCCAAGCCTCCCACTCGTTGGTGAACACGGCTTGACCGTTGTAAGGAATTTTGAGGATTTGACTGAATTGGGCAAGAGTGGGAGTTATGAATTCATGTTGAATCATAAAGGAGATGACAAGATAGCCATATTCATTGGTTTTAACCGTGACTTGACTATAGAAATCAAGAATGAATTTTGGAACAATCGGTTTGTTGATTTTAAAGAGACAATCGAAGCGAATGTTTGTGAAGAGACGCTTGATGTTGTTGGATTTGTAGTAGCCTTGATCAACAACACGACCTTCGTGAATGTTGCGATTTTCAATGGATTTGTAGAATTTGGCAATTGTGGGTGTGAGTCCCTTAGGAATAGATCTCTGCAGCCTATTAAGGATGATAGCCAAGATGTATAAATACAGTTGACTATGTAGAAACACTGATTATGAATACTATGTGTTAATACGGAATCTTAACACAAGTACTAAGAAAAACAATGAAGAACAAATAATAACTTCTATTAATCTGCTTTTGAACATTACAGATTATAAACTAATAAGATATATTTTTTGCTATGAGAAATCTTGAGATCGTCTGCTAACTATGCCAAGAGGGATCCTTATATAGACCAAGATAAACCCTAACATCTTATAAAAACGCGTACAAATCTTTCCTCAAATATCTCATACAATAACTCTTAAAAAAAACGGTACTAACTAACTTTTTACTATCGTACTAACTAACCTGATCATAATTTAACATTGTACAGTCAGTACTAACTATAACTATTCAGAACTAACTATTTTTGTACTGCAGTAACTAAATTAACAAAAACGTAAATTCCTAACAATCACCCCCTTAAACATGAATGTGACACTCTTTTATCTTCAGGTATTATTTAACTTCTTTAACGCAATAGAGGAGTAACCAAACACTTTTTATTATTTCCATGATCATTTAAACTCTATCATTCTTTCAGCAGCAACTTTTTCTTCTCAGCAACACAGCAACATCTTTTCAGCAACAATCCAACTAAGTTGGCTTTATAGTTTTTGGCAAACTACCAGCCATAAACGGATTTGATGTTCCTTTACCAGTAGACCTTTTGCTCCAGGGATAGTTAACTATACATTCATTTTAAAAACATGTGAGTTATCCACCATACAGTTTTTTGTAAAACTGTCACCATCAACAGAATTGATTTTCTTACCAAATAACGGTTTGCTTTTGGACTATGCGTAGCCAATGCTTTCATTGCCATAACATGGTGCATTGATAAACCATATATTTTTAGTCAAACTATCAGCTATCAACAATTGATTAGTCTTTACATGAAACTGTTTTATCATGACCAAGCAACTCTTAACTGAAGCAAGGTGAGTTGAGAATTTCTGGTGGCCAAAGGACTGACTACTCCAGAGTGAATGGCTAACTGGTAAAGAGACATCAAATCCATTTAAAAAAAAATTAATGATTCACCTCTTACAGGAGTTAACACACCTGGAAGTGATGAGAATAGACTTAAACTATATGGTTTGATGTACATATTGTCAATGTTGCTGATATGACGGATTGCTAAAGAAATTTGAAGAACAGTTGCTGCAAAGATTAAAAAGAGATGACTTGAAGTATTGTAGATTAAGAATAACTTAAAGAATTCTATTTACAACATCCTCAGAAAGCTTAAATTATTTAAAGTAAAGATCAAGAATGTTGGGAAATAGATTGTAAAATACTTAATACTAGTATTATAATAGTTAAGTCTGGTAGTAATAGTTAGTTCTGGTAGTACTGAGTTAATACTGGCAGTACTAAGTTAAGTCTGGCAGTACTAAGTTAGTATTGGTATAGTAGCAGTACTAGAGTTAGTACTGGTCATATTTAGTTAAGTCTGTTCATAGTTAAGTCTGTTTATGTAACAGAATAGTAATAGTTATCTTAGAGATATCTTAGGAGATATCTTAGGAAAGGATATGTATTATCCTTTCACACGTTTGTAAATCCCATTAGGGTTTCCTTGGTGTATAAAAGGAACCCTAAGGCACAATGTTATGTACGTGATTGAAAAATATCAATAGAAGTATTAGAGCTTAATAGCAAATTTGTATTATTGTTTCTTCTTAATTCTTGTGTTAAGATTCCGCATTAACACTTGATATTCATAGTCGATGTCTCTCACATAGTTGATTTGGATTTATTCAAGCTATCTATCATCTTACAAAAGGCTAATCAGATCCTATACCAAGGACCTACAACTCTCCTCCTTGACTTCTTCTTTACTCTCCTCCTGAACTTCTTCTTTACTTTCCTTCTTGATCACTTCACTTTTAGAGGAATCAATTCCTTTTTCATTCATCCTTTTGATCAGCCTTTCATCTTCAGCAGACCCAATAGAAATAAAATCTTCATCTAACCTCTTAATCTTCTCATACAGGGCTTGTATTTCTTCAAACTTCTTGATTTTCAATTCAGAGTGCTTGAAGTTTCCTACATGCTTCAAGTAGGTCATCATTTGATTTCTCAGTTGATTCTTTGTAGGTGGTCTGTTCCTGATGGCCTCTGATCTTTGTTAAGCAAGGAATTTTCTTTGAGCAGCAATTGTGTCATGAAGGAACTTCGCTCTTTCTTCTATTGAAAATTGCTCTCTTTCTTGTTCTTGAAGCTTTTCAAGCCTTTATGTCATCAAAATTTCTTATGAGAGCTTCATTGGTAGCTTTTTCTTCAGCTAATTAGTTTCTTTCTTCTTCACCTTCCCACTATTCTTGTATTTTCCTAGCCATCTCTTCATCATTTTCAAGTTGTTTAAACTTCTTCTCAGCTTCAGGAATACCATCAGATTCACTTTCAGATTCATCCTCCTCTTCTATTTTCTTCTTTCCTTTGTCTTTTGGATCAATTTTTGGAAGAGGCTTTAATGTCAGAAGTGATCTTGTAGAGGTGGGCCTAGGTCTGTCAGTTTCTTCAATATCCTTCAACTCTACACCTTTATCCTTCTCTCTAGAAACTGCTTTGGCTTGACTCATGTTGAGAAGTAACTTAGCTATTGTTTCATCATCTCCAAATATTGTAGAAGTAGGTGTTTGAGTAGCTTGAGTAACACTTTCTTCTTCAGTATGATCTTTAGTACCTTTTCTTTGCTCATCAGTACTTTCAATTTGTTCATCGGTACCTTCAATTTGCTTGTCAGTACTAACTTTGGATCCGTCAGTACTAACTATCGGTCTGTCAGTACTAACTTTCTCCTTGTCAGTACTAAGTACATCTTCAGTACTAAGTATATTTTCATCAATCTCCTTGTCTTCATCCACTATATCTCTTGTCCTCCCCAAATCCTGAGCATTCTCTGTTTCCATATTATCAACTGTATCTTCAGGAATCTCATCAAATAGAGGATCTCTTTGAACTAAAGATTCACCTTTAGCAAACTTCCTCCCCTGTTTGGATACAGACTATTTGTGCACCCATTGTTTCTTTGAGTATCTCTTTCTTGCCAATCTTTGCTTTAAGGAGATACTTTGCATCCATGCTCTGTGATGTCTGATTACAGGTTTAGCTTGCTTCTTGAGCTTGTTGATCTGAGCCTTCAAATGTTGTATTTCTTTGGCTTGATCTGAAACCTATGCACATAAAGAGAGACAAAGATCATAGACACTTTGGAGTGTCATTTCACCCTCATTCTCAGAAAGGGATTTATCACTGGATGAATTACCTCCAAGATTCCCACCAGAAGTTTCTGGAATAGAATCAGGAATGATAGTAGATGGTGAAGGTCTTGGGGATGGGTCAGTCTGTTGCTCAATAGGTACTTCACTAGTGTGAGCAGGAGAGAAGTCAGTCTGTTGCTCATTAGGGACTTCACTAGTGTGAACAAGAGAGGGTGTAGGTTGTGCTTCAGATGGTCTTTCTGAAGAAGCACCCTCATCCTCAGTTGGTTGTACCAACATAGAAGCAAATAAAGGGGTCACTTTCCCTGAGAAATGTTTACCCTTTTTAACCATGAATGAAAAGACTTTACTTGTTAAAGCATTTACAGGAAAATGATCTAAAGGCACAGGTACATTAGCTAGTTGTTTACCTAAAAAGATGGAAATAAAACGTGGGTACATGACAAACTTCTTTTTAGCATCTAAATGTCTAAGCATTCCATCAAAAATTAACTTAGAAAAATTATACTTCTGATTAGATGTTAAACAAATGACAGCAGTGGCAATATTAGTAGGAATTTGATCCTAAGAGGTGCTTTTTGAACTAAGACAATGATTCATTATATGAACTAAGAACTCAATGGGGTTGAAATAAAGCTTTATTAAATCGTGACACTGTTCAAACTCCCCTTCTTCCACCATATGCTGTAGAGCATTTCAATAGCTGATTAGGATAATGAGTTTATCCCATCAGGCATATCCAAAAGAAGATACACTTCTTATGATGCCTCTGGATAGACACAGACTTGCCAGCTACTTTGGCAGTATGTGCCTAACATTGTTGAATATTTTTGGACCTTAGCAGACGTCCAAAAACTGTTCAACAATGTAGTAGAAACAACAGGACTTACAGTGAGAGCATGATGATGGAAACTGCGCTTAAGGAAAATCAATATCTCGTGAAAACTATGCATTCCCTTCAGACTTCTCCAGATATGTGACCATGTTGTGCTTAGGACATGAATCAAGAACAGCCATTGTGGTCGAAAGAGTGATCGTCGTTAAGAGAGATATTAGGGCTTGTAGATACGAATGTATTTGAGAGGAGGATTGGTAAGGAACTGTGCAAATTGAGTTGGTTTATAGGTTTTGGAGACCTAATTTCTAGGATCAACCGTTTTCCAATTTACACTTTGTACCCTTGGCGGTATTTTTCTTCAACATCTCTATAGCGGTACAAACTTTGCCCAGCGGTACTAACTTTGCACTGTCGGTACTAACTTTGTCCAACCAAAGAATGAACAATGTAGGTATCAGGAGTGCTTCAGTACCATCAGTAACTCTTCTCAATGACTCTCGGGAAACTTCTATCAAAAAACCTTAGGAAAAAGTGCATCACCTATGGTTAAAAATGTTTCTTCATACAAATATACAAACACAAAGCATATTGTCTCCTTTAACAATACAAACTTATGGATTTATTATTCCAATTAGTAACAAAACCAAGAACTGAAACCTGCTAACTAACATCAAATGCCTTGGTTAGTAGATCAGCTACATTGTCATCAGTGTGGATTTTAAGCACCTGAATTAGTTTCTTTTCATAAGCATCTCTTATGAAGTGGTGCCTAATAGCAATGTGCTTTGTTTTGGAATGATATACTGGATTCTTTACAATGCACTATGGTGCTTTCATTATCAATGTAGATCTTTGTGTTCATGAAGTTGAAACACTGTCTAACATTTGATTTTGTATTCCACAAAACTGCCACAACATCTCTGCAGCAGAAACATATTTGCTTCTGTAGTAGAAGTGCCACAATTGTCTACTTTTTGCTTTGCCCAAGTAAATGAGTCTCCTGCCAAAGAAATTACAACCTCATGTTGTGGTTTCCTGTCCAAGAGGATTTGCTCCAGCATGTCACTATTTGAGTAGGAATCCAGGTCAAATTAAAGACCACTCTAGGATACAACGACCCAAGTTGGGGTTTTCCCTTTAGAATACCTAAAAAGTTCTCTTGACAGCACATAGATGGGAGCCTTTGGAGTGACAATAACCTTGAACAAGCATCTTTATGCAAACATAATGTCAGGCCTAGAAGCAGTCAAGTACATTAAAGAGCCAATCATAGACCTATAGAGTTGGGACATCCACATTCACTTGGATTGCCTCATCCTTGACTAAAGGATTCTGTGTAACTCAATTGGTGTTACTAGCAGTTTAACCATTGCAAAGTCATAACTTCGTTCGGATTTCTGCAAAATCATACTTATCCTGACTAATAAATATACATCTGCTTTCTGTTTGACTTGTAATCCAAGAAAGAAAGTGAGCGTTCCCATTGAACTATTGAAATTTACTCTTCATTAAGATTTCAAACTCATCCAACCCAAGATTTCTTTGTAGTCCCAAAGATGATATCATCACATAGAACTTGAACTAGTACTGATATCATGTTTGTCTTCTTCTATGAAGGAGAGTTTTGTCAATGGTTCATCTTTGTATCCATTCTTTAATAAGAACAGTAGGATAAAAGTAGCATACCAGGTCTGGGTTGACACACCTAATCACCTCTCCCCCTAACCAACCTTTTTTTGATGTAGCCCATAGAGGCTTTTGTAACTTTTGTAGATTTCTGTAGGATAATTTAGGATATAGAAAACCTGGTGGTTGAAGACACATATACCTCCTCATCCAATTTTGCCATAAAGGAAGGCAGTTTTACATCCCATTGATTATGGACTATAAAATCCCCATGTATGAGGCAAAAAGGACCAAAAAGATCCTTTGGTTCTGTAAAATCCTAAAAATCTTCAAACAGTGTAATATTACCAAAATACCCCTATGCAAGAAAAAGTACATAATAGCATTGAATAAATTTTCATTTTAATTCTAGAAATTATAAAAAATACAACATATGGGACAATTATGATTTTATGTAAGATTAAAATACCCTTTTATTGTATAAGGATAATAATTATATTTAGTGTATATTTATTTATGCCGAAATTTGTAATATTTATTTTGTTTATATATACAAAATTAAATCAATATAAATTAAGATTATAACTAAATAATTTGGAAGTTTAAAAAATATGATTTTGTCTCTTTTATAGAAGCCCCAAATCTTCCTGCCAAATACTCCATATTATTCCTTTATTCATTAGATTTGTTAAATCCTAAAAAAACATAAATACACCGAAATACCCTAAAAACAAAAAGGAGGCGGCATCCAAATTTTTCAAGGGCTAAGACCATTTTTCTAAGGTGTTTTGGAGATCAAGGAAGGTGGGAAATATAGTGGGAAGATCGTGGATTTCTTGGTTCGATCGTGGTAATTGTTTTGGGTTCTGAAATTACACAAACCGGGTTCAATAAATTCATCATTTCATCATGGATCATCAAGGGTATTTTTGTAGTCATTTTTTTCATCATTATAATGCCCCCTTAATATAACATGGGAAAAAATATCCATGCCTGTTTATTGATCGTATGAATTAAAACCAAATAGAAAAAACTCTAATTTCGAAATGATTAGGAAATCGGCTAAATAAGGTTGTACACTTGATTTTTTTATTTTCTAGGTTTTATATTTCATTTTTTTTTTTGTTTTAATATGTAACTCAGATAAAATGTTGAAAGAATTTAGAAGAGGTTCAAAAAATTATTTGGGATTTTTCTTTGTTGCCGAATTGCGAATAAAGAAAAAAAAGAAAGAAAAGTGTTAAAATAAATTAAGGTTAGGGTTTTGCTAATTTTTCCAGGTTCATTTAATGCTAATGATTGGTTAATAATTGTGTTTGTGGATGGGAAAAATCAAATTAGGGTTTTGTTGATTTAATTAGTTAGCCGATTTTGACTTTTAAATATAAGGGGGTGATTTGTAATTTCTAAAACTATGAGGTCTATTTTAAACATGTTATTACATTTATTATAATCTGTATAAAATAAGTTGGGGGGGTATAAAGTGTCATGTTGATATTATTTTTGGATTAAAATGGTTAATTATATATAATAAGTAATTAGAAATTAATTAATTAAAATAGAGGGACTGAAATTGTAAATTCTGAAAAGTGGAAGGTTTGGTCAGTATTTAATGTATAAAGTTTGAAATTGTCATATTTTAATCTATAAGGACTTGTTTTGTAATTATGGATAATTAAAGATATTGTCTAAATAATTAATAAACAAAAGGGCTAAATATGTAAATTGTGTAAATGAAGGGTTTGACTTGTAAATATAGAAAATGGAAGGTATAATCTGAAAAATAGTGAAAACTTGAACCTTTACACTTTTAACCTTGGAATTTGTGATTTGGTATATTAAACCGTAAAATATGGGAAATGTTGTCAATATTTACCCTGAACTTGAAAGGTTGACATTGTTAAGTCCCTAGACTATTTCAAATTACTTTAATAGAATTCTCAAATGTATGAATGTTACTAAAATGGAAAAGGAAACTTACTAAAAATGGAAGTTACTAAAAAATTGGAAACTTACTTAAAAATGGAAACGTTAACTAAAAATGGAAAGTTTACTAAACTGAAGTATAATTTAAATGTGATGGTTTGTAATTCGAATTCATCATTTCTTTAGGTTCGGTCAAGAGGGAGTGATTTTGATTTCCTGTGGTGTTTTCTTTGATTATTGATTTGCTTCGGAACTAAGGTACAGATATTTGACCTTATCGTTACGGTTCTCATGACATATTACTCGCTATCTTTGATTATTTTTGATTTGAGACATTTGCTCTGAGCTTTATTTGGTTCTCTTATATGATATGTTAATTATGTTCTATTTGTGAACCCTGCTATTGCTACCTTTGATATTTGAACCTTTTTGGCATTGAACCTTTTGCTATGATCCCTTTGAAACGGTATTTGAATTATGACTTTGCTTTGAACCCTTCAGTTTGAGGACCCGAGCCACTATTTGTTTTCCTAGCATGAAGGTAACATGGCCGTGTCATTGATGCACCTTTGGCATGTCTCAGGTGTGGGTGGTGATTTCTCACCAACGTCCCCCATTTGATATTATATGCGCAGTATGAAGATATTTATTTGTTTAAGGGGAGAATGGGATGCATCCTTGATTTGTTTTGTATTCGTATGGATTATGGACCTTATTGTTATAGGTATATTTTAGTGGACTGAGGTTTGGGTGCATTCCACCGTCTTTCACATTTTGGGAGCTCGCGACTTCCATGGTTATATGATATGAATTTGTTTGGGCTCTGGTAATTGGGACTTGATTTGATTTCGTGATTCATCTTACCTAACACTATGAATTGACTTATGATTTGTCTTACCCTTATATTTGTATTCCTTTGATCATGTTTGTGTATCTTTGCACCTTATATCGTATATCCTTTGATTTCCGTTATCTTTTGCGTTCGGATTTTATATATATTGTACACTGGGCTTTGTAGCTCTGCCGTTTACTTTCTTTTCCTGCGGCAGGTATCTAAGCTAGGAGCTGGGGTTGCTTTCGGGATATGAGTGCTGAGTGTGGACTTTACCCTAGAGGGAGATTTAGTTTTGATTTATGATTTTGTTATTTTCGATGACCTTCGTTATTTCGGTTATTTGTTTGGATATGTCTGTCTTTTATGAACTTATGTACCTTAAGTCATGTTTTTGACTTATTTTCCTTTGGTTTTTATTTGAGGACTCGTGTTTATGCTTGTGTTATGATTTATATATGCCTTTGATGTCACACCATATTTGTAATACTTCTACCCTTTATGGTCGGCTGGCGTTTTACAATCTATGAGTATCAGAGTGCAAGGTTTAATCCATGACGAGGTCTTATGACCTTAGAGCTTAGGCTATGACCTGTGAGGATTGGGTAGACATTAGGTTCCTTCTGCGTAACTCTCTTCCGTAACCTATCTTGTTTTCGTTTGCTAATCGTTTTCTCGATCGTTCAGATGGTGACTACCCGTAGAAATTCGGATGACGATGTCCCTAACTTCGAGGCCATGATTACTGCTGTTGTGGCCAATGCTCTCCCTAACCTTACGGCTGCTTTGAGAACTCAGATCACCAATGACATCAGGAAATGAAACCGGAAGTAGTATAGAGTGTTTTCGGGTCGTTATGTCCCAACGAGGCTTGAATGGAGAATTGAATGACGAATTGATAATCGATGTTTGAATATGACAAGGATATGATTGGGCACTAAACTTAATAGGCAAATGCATACAAAGATAAGCAAGGAAAATAAGCTAGAACAAGCATAAAAGCTAGAAATGGTAAAAACACTTAAAACTTTTATACTAAGACACAAATAAGCTCAAATAAGCTTAAGACAAATCAAATAAGCTAAACTAACTCTAAATAAGCAAATTCAAAAAGCAATTAAGCTGAATTAAGCAAGAAAAACTCAGCAGTACTAACAACAGTACTAACAGTATTAACTATCAGTACTAACTTGGAGTTAGTACTGCTAGCTTTGAGTTAGTACTGCTAGCTTTAACCGATCACAATGAACCAAGAAATAAGCAAATAAGCTAAAACAGATATTTAACTAACCCTAATAAGCACTCAGGCATAAGAATAAGCAACTAGAATAAACTAAAATGGCAAATAAGCTCAAAACTAAAAACTGATAAACTATTTAAATTGCTTTGAAAAGGCGAATAAGCTTAAATAAGCTTACTCCTAAAGACAGTAACGAAAAAGGGCTTAATCTACTCTAAAAAGCTAAGGAAATCTTAAATAATCAGAAGTAATAAGCTGATAAGCTAAAATGAACTAATAGTACTAACAGTTTTAACTAACAGTACTAACTTGGAGTTAGTACTGCTAGCTTTAAGTTAGTACTGCTAGCTTTAAAAATCCCCAAAAGAGAACTAGCAGTACTAACTATGGGTTAGTACTGCTAGTTGAAAATACCCCTTAAAGTTTTCAAAAATCATTTTTCTTTTTATTTCAAGCTGATGTGATCCAAATTTGTTAAAAACAGATTATCAAATAATAAAACAAGACACTTATAAGCAGACTTTAATCAAGAATAAGCACCTAAATAAGCTGAATCAATCTATCAGTATTAACTCATAACTAACAGTACTAACTAAGAAAGTAACACAAACTATTTCTAAACTAACAACTAAGCAAGATGAGCACTAATCATCATGATAAAGCATAAATAAGCAAATACAAGTAACAAATAAGCACTAATAAGCAGTTCTACAGTAAATAAGCAAATAAGTAAATTAAAAAACTTACAACTCCCTTGCTCAAAACAGGGTTAAACAAAGAGTCTACAAGCTCTAGCTTGTATGAAACAAGCTAGTGTGTCACGTTAAAAGCCCATCTAGAACTGGCTTATCATCCATAAGCTGTGGTATATTTGAGAGTGATTTTTGTGATTTTCTCTTAACTACTTAGCTTTTTTTCTTTTCTCTTTTACTTGACAAAAACAGCTTATAAACAAGCTCCTTTGAAAGCTTTTCAAACACAATTACGAACTAGTTAGCAATTTAGAACTTGGAATTTGAAAATTGGAATTTAACATAAAACCTCAACACTTCATTAAACTTGGAAATTAGTACAAGGCTGAAAGAAAAAGTACAATAAGCTGTAAATGACTTAATTAAAAATGACAATTAAACTAAAATTCTAAGATATCTAACAACATTTTTTTTCTCTTTACAAAATGGCTCTATTTATAGCCGAAGTCTTCTCTTCTTGGACTTCTCTCCTGTGCTTCTTTTGTGAGAGCTTCACTAGGTGTTTTTGTTGTGTGAGGGACTTGATAAAGGTAATCTCAGCCATTCAATCTTCTTGTGCTTCTTTTTGAGTCAATCTAGCCATCGAAATTACTTGGAAATGGTGAGGGATTGCCAACATGGCAATTATAAAGCTGGGGGGAGATAGTGGAGGAGGGGGAAATGTTTTATCCAGGGTGTTGTAGAGTTATTGCAAGGGTAAAAAAGAGGGTGCAGGGGACACCCGTGAGTTGTATCTTGGGTTTTGTTGGGCGGGAAAGATGGGTTTTGTGTAGGTTGACAGCTTCGTTCCTCAAGTTATAACCTTCATAGCAAAATTCGATTTCCAGGCCCTTGTCTTTTTGTAATACCATTGAGGTTTTGCAATTTAAAATCCACAAGTTGATTTCTCATTTGGTTTACTTTGACGTTAGTCGGTCGGGTTGACTTTCTGACTTTGAAACTGACTTTGGCTTCGATAATACTTTGTCTTTTTCCGTGCTGGTTTTTTGGTTGTTTTATTGGCTTTCTTTTTGAATATTCCGTTCCTACATATTCAAATGCAAAACATACAAATACAATGTAACTTTTTTGGTACGTTTTTTAGTCATTTAAGGTCCTTATTAATGGAAGAATGGTACGTGTAATTAAGCACATGACCAAAATCCCCCAAAATAAGGTATTGCCGGTGTCCTACATGCAATGTTATGATGTAAACACTCAAGAAAACAAAGAATCTCAAATCCCATTGACTAATAACCTCGAAATGTAGCAAGTGTTTGTCAAAGGGAACTACAAAAAAGAAAAATCAAATAGCTTCGACAAGGTCCCGTTTTTACACCAATTTTATCATATGTACACAAACTATCCACATATTTTGGATTTATTTTTCTTTTTCTTAACTACCTTTTTTACTTCCTTTATTATAATCAACACTGGATCATAGAATAGAAAGCGCCCAAGAATAATCTACGGATGTCTTCGAGGATAAATTCATCATCCTCAATTTTTCACAGTTCCAACCAAGCAATTAAACAAGATCATTTTTCAATATAAGTCTAAAAGTATAAGCACATCATACTATGACCTTGGTGAACTTTTAACTCCCAACATGGATATAATGATTTCATGTGTGTACTAAATTTTACCTCAACATAGATCAACTTATTTCCATAGTCGTAATTTCAAGATGAAATTAATGACTCCAAAGCAACAACTTATTAAAGTCCTTGTAACTTGAATTTAAAGAACAAATTTTAATTGTTGAACTTTGCAACATCGTCATCAACATAATAATAAGTTCTTAAGCTAGAATGCGTTTGCTAGTTTGAACACCCTACAAGGCATCGCTCCTAGTAGGAATGTCACAACCTACAACTGGTGTTCTTAGTTTGAAAACTCCACCCCGATTGCTAGCGTAGCGGGAAAATCACATCAACACCTTCTTCCTAAAGGCTAAGGGAGGTGTCTTAGTTTGAACCCCCAACCTAGTAACCTCGCATCCTGTTGAGATAATCACAACACACACCAATCCTAGAAGTTAAAGATAGTCTAAGTTTGAACCCCCACCACGTGGTTAGCGAGTGGATAACACGACACATCGTTTTACTTGCACCATATAATCAAATGTATGCTGTCATTGGGCATAATTTCAATATTCATGCATTTGCATTCATATTTCATTCATGGCTTCTTTGGCATTTTAACTCTTTCAAATTACTAAAGAACGAAAAAATTCGCTTAAAGAATCGAAGTTACAAATTAGATAGCTTTTTCTAAAACATCGATTAACATTAGTTTGAATTGAAATAGCACGTAGGATTAGGTGGTTAGAAGCTAATGGAGAAAAAACCACAAGTTACACTATAAGTTTTAGAAAGAATCTGCTCAAACAAATAAACTTATATTAACATCTATCCTCTGTTTTCACCTATATAAAATCTAAGCAATAGAATTGGTGGAAAGCATAGCCTACAAGCGGTAAGTTAGGAACAGCTAGGCTCAACACGCCCGACTCCCCCCCCGAGTCAAAAATTATTCTCATTCTACCCATTAGGAAAGTCAAAACTGTGACAAAACACTTATTTTATTTTTGAAAATTTTAAAATTTTTCATTTTTTTGGTATTTTTTCAAAAATTTGGTGGTAAAAACGGGATTACAATGACAACAAAGTCTGGCAGGCAAATCAAAATGATACGAAGATCCCCCCCATACTAGAGCTAAACATCGTCCTTGATGTTTTAAAATGGTCTCTACGTAAATCTAAGGCCGTTTATAAAGTGTGCCAAAAGATAAAACGTTAGTTGATTAGATTAGGATATCGGGATTCCCAATATGAAGTTGAGGATGTGAAGCTCTTGTGAATGAAAGATAAAACTGAGAGCACGAGAGTCTTCACAAACCGGGCAATCCTGGACACAAAACATACAAAACACGGGTAATGGAAGAGGCGAGCCTCTACACAACAAGAAAACACTTATTCATTACTACACAATACTACGATAAGCATGGGGTGCCTCCCACGAAGCGCTTGTTTAAGGTCGCTATGCTTGACCCGTCCCCCGAATTTATTGGTCCATAGAGAACGTTTAGAGATCTGGGACTACCAGTTGTGGTACGTCCCCTAGATCTAAGTAGTGCTATCAAACGGTGACCAAGCACTTTGAAATTTTTTGGCCCGGAGTTTTGGGATAACTCGACATTGCCAATATGGAAAAACTTGTGGTTACAGTGAAAGATCCACTCCAGCGTCTTAAGTAAAGCTTGCCCTAGAAAATCTTCAATCTAGAGTTTAAAAGGAGGACTCGATCACCGACCCTTGAAAACGTGGTTATTTTGATCTTGGAGATAAAGGATTTCTCTTGTTTTCTCTTTATAAAATGCAAAGATGTTTTTCATAAGCATGATCACGAAGTTCATTAAGTACATTGAGTTGAACATTTTCTGTGATCACCCGCTTCTTAAATCAAATATTTTGTAAGCTTAAGGGCCCAAAAATCTTTGGGCTCGAGCTCAATCGGAAGATTACATGCCTTCCTGATTACACTAACTTGAATGGAGTACACCCGATGGGTGTTTTGTAAGCTGTGCGAAAAGCCCAAAGTGCGTCATCTAACTTATCTGACAATAGGCACGATTTTCGCCCCACGGTCCTTTCCAAAGAATTCGATTCAAACCACGATTGGAGTACCTCAACTTGTCCCCGATTTGTTTGTGGATGATAAGTGGTGGAGAGACGAATGAGTGACTCCGTATTTAAGCATGCCTTTGCAAATTGTTTCATTGCCAAAAATGGGTTCCGCGATCACTTATGATTGCAACGAGGGGCACCAAATCTGGCGAAGAGAGATTTGAGAAATTTGCAGACAACTCGGCGTCAATGGTAGGGAGCGCTTATTGCTTCACCCATTTCGATAATAATCGAGCGGCCGACGAGTATATATTTGATCCCGTCTAGAAGACGGGAATGGCCCCCATAAAATCAATGCCTCCCCCATGTCAAAGATTTGCCAAACTTGATCTAGAGTTATTGTGCATCTCATCACGTTGCAAATTTTGTTCCTTGACGTTGACAATGTCACACCCCGGTGACAAAGTCCGTGGGCATCTTGCAGATCGTGGGGCGAATAGAAACTGAACCCTGAATTCGAAGATCATTTGAGCAGTGTAATATGGGTACCAGGCCGTAGTGTCCCCCGGTGGGTCCACTAATGGCAAGCTTTAAGAATGTCAAAAGCTTCTTGCCCCGAAACACAACGCCTAATTACTTGATCTGCACATATCTTAAACAAGAAGGGGTCGTCCCAAAAGTAGTGTTTGACGTCTTTGAAAAACTTTCTTTTCTGTTGGGACGACATTCCTTTGATCACAAAATTCCCCGCATGGTAGTTTGCAAAATCGGCAAACCATGGGGCATTATCATCACCACGAAAGGTAACCATCCCAAGTGTCTCGAGAGGAAATGTTTTCGTAATTTCCCTTTTCTCTTGAGCTTAACTTGATGGGGAATTTCAAGTCTTAGAAAGGTAGTTTTGCGGCGAGATTTTCTGCTCCTTTTTTTATCACGGATAACGACATCAAATTCTTGGAGCAGCAAAATCCACCGGAGCAATCTTGGCTTAGCATCCTGCTTAGCAAGCAGGTACTTGAGAGCTGAGTTGTCCGTATACACCTATGTCTGTTTGTTGGACAAGACAAGATATGGCCAGAATTTCTCGAAAGCATACACTACGGCAAGTAATTCCTTTTCCGTTGTAGTGTAATGTGCTTGAGCCTCAGTCATAGTTTTGCTTGCATAGTGTATCGGCTGGAATGCTTGTCTTACTTGCCCTAAGGACTGCCCCCAACAGCCAAATCACTTGCATCACACATGATTTCAAAGGGCAAGTCCCCAATCGGGAGCAACTAGAATGGAGCCTGGGTTTAACTTCACCTTAAGGGTTTCCAAAGCTTCAATGCATTTCCTTCGAGAAGATAAAACGAAGTTTTCTTTTTCAAAGAGGGTTGGGTCATAGGCCGGGCGATTTTGGAGAAATCCTGAATAAATCACCGGTAGAATCCGGCGTGACCGAGAAAACTGCGAATACCCTTTACGGTAATGGGATGAGGCAATTTTGCAATGACATCAACTTTTGCCTTATCAACCTCAATCCCGAATTTAGATATCTTATGGCCAAGGAAATGCCTCTTACCATAAAGTGGCACTTTACCCAATTAGCACAAGATTGGTGTCTTCACTTTCACACACCTTTAGAGCATTTTATCTAAATGGGAAAGCAAGAGGAGCAAGAATCATCCGAAAACTGAGAAATCAACCAAAGAAGACTTTCATGGTTTTCTCAATCATAACGAGGAATATTGCAACCAACCCACCTTTAAAACGAGCCGTGCAATGCATAACTCAAAAGGCATGCGACGATAGGCCAAAATGTCCCCGTAAAGGCAGGTGAAAGGTAGTCTTCTCTTAATCAAAGTGGTCATCGGGATCTGAAAGTAGCCGGAGAATCTGTCCAAAAAGCAATAGTACTTATTTCTGGCTAATCTTTCAAGCATCTGATCCATAAATGGTAAAGGGAAATGGTCTTTACGAGTTGCATCATTGAGTTTTTGGTAGTCGATGCAAACTCGCCATCCCGTAACCAACCTAGTGGGTATTAATTCATTTTCTTCATTTTTCACCACGGTTATGCCTCCCTTCTTAGGGATACAATGAACCGGGCTTACCCAGGGGCTGTCAGAGATAGGGTAAATTAACCCGTTCAATCAAGAAGTTTGATAACTTCTTGCTTAATAACCTCAGGAATTGGGTTTAACCCTGTCTCTGTTTATCAACTACGGGTTTGGCAATTTCCTCCGTCAAAATCTTAATGGGTGCAAAACTGTCGGATCTATCCCCTTGATATCAAAATCTTCCAAGCAAAGGCATGTTAATGTACTTAAGAACCTTGAACAGGGCGGTATTTTAAATCCTCATCTTTTAAGTTTTTAAGCGATATGATAGGGTAATTTGTCCATCACCCTCCAAAAAATGCATACTCAAGATAGAATGAAAGTCTTTGAGTTCAGGTCGGAGGATCATTGCATGAAGATTTAAATTTCTTTAGGCACATTAGTTCACAAACTGTGACGGTGGGAGTTTTTGGGGTCATTATTGATCACACTTAACAATTCCTAAGTAAACAGTAACACCATCCGAATCATAGCTATTGCCGTCACACCTTGATGGTATGAATATCATGTTCAAGAAATGCATCTATATTCTTCATTAGAAAACACTGTCCCTCCGAAGGGAAGTGAAAAGATGGAGAGCGAGAATCGATCATAATGTCCGAGTAGAATTGGGATTTGCCACTTTTTAGAAATTTCAAGTACTTCTGAACATATTTCATCAAGAGCAATGGTCAATACATCGACTCGGTTAACCGACTCAATTACATTGTAGGAGAAGGTTTTATTATGCACCTGAACTAAGAAGGTCACTAATGGTCATACGTGCCTAATGGTCATTTGTTCACCGTGAACGTCTATCAAGGCACGTGCCGTCCTCAAGAAAGGTCTTCCAAAATGTATGGAACCCGAGGATCGCAAACGTAATCCACGACCACTAAAATCGCAGGAAATGAAGATGTTCCAACATTCACGAAAACATCCTCAGGCGATGCCCGTTGGAGTAGAAAATCGTTCGTTCGTTCAAGTTTCAAGTATCATTCGGTTTTTGGTCAATAGCTGGGGAGACTTAGCTCTTCGAAATGAAGAGAGGCATATAGTTTGATGCTAGCAGCCGAGATCGGCCAAGGCTAAACATTCATTCATCACCCGAAAGTCACATGGGTAAAAAGAAATCTACCCGGGTCTCCAAGTTTTCTCGGAACTATTTTAGGATAACCGGGCCGTATAATTCTCGTATTTACCAGGTCCTTTGTCAACTCAAAAATAACTACAATCATCTTATCTTTGTCATTGGAGAGACTTTCTAAACATTGGGCAAATTTGTGGCATGTGTAGGAGAGCGTCCGGTGAAACTTTTCCTCGAAAAGGATATCCGAAAAATACTCCATAATTTTTGAAGCAATAAATCGTCTTATTTTCACAGAGCGTTTCTTTGGCTGTGCCCCCTCGTAGGATATGCAAAGGTTTGGTTTATAAGTCCATTGAAGCAACAACGGTCCTCACCAATTTGGTCCATTAGTTTTGGACCACTGGAGGTTGGATGTTTTTCAGGTGCTTGTTGCACCGTAATCCTTTGTCACATCGGGTTCGATTTCCTCTCTTTAGGAGGAGAAGAAGTATGAGGTCCATTATAGGAATCACCGGCTTCGGTAAGTGATTGCTTATCACCATCACCTATCCGGGTTACAATAGTGTTTGCATGAAGAGAACCCGAATCCGAAGTAGAAACGTATTACTATACAACGAGAATATTTGTGATCAGGTCCGTTAATTTGCCATTTGATTTGCATATTTTGCATAACCGCGTCATTAGCTTTGACGTAGTTATCAAAATTGGGCTTAGACACACATGGTGCTTGGTGGAGAACTAGGACTTGTTAACTGAGTCATGAAAGTCCAGGGTTTGAAATTAAAATCCGGGATGGTAATTTGTGCTTGATAGAAATTAGTACCACCCGATTTATTTGGTTAAAATTGTTCCAACCGATTTGGTTGAAATTGATCCCCTTAATTCTGGTATGTTTTGATGGTTTTTGCATAGGAGAAAACCGGGAGGGTCGAATTTGGATAGCAACCACCTAAGGTCGGTAAACTGCATCCCTAGGTCCGTAGCTAACTACGGGCGGCTTGTGACCCGTATTCCTGGATATTGTCACGATAAACGTTGCCATCGTGGCTGGATAATTTAGGTAAGAATGAACCACCCCGCAAGTTACACAAACTTTGCTCGACTACTTTTACAGAGCCGGTAGCTGGAGGTTTGGGTTTTCATATCGAGAATCAATCACAAACCATAATCTTTCAGCTCAAGCCAAACATCGGATGAAACTGCTCGGGGTAGGAAGAGGTCTTACTCACTTTGAAAAATGGCCTTTGCTTGATGATTGACGTACTTTTGGACTTTGCTCTCGATGATTTTAGGCATCTCGAGGCCATTGTGTATCCAGAAAGTTACCACCTGCAACGGAGTTCATGAATCTTGATCATTACAGAATTAGGGCATAATAGAATGTATCGAGTTGGTGCAATTTCTGAAAACCATGATGCGGGCATTCCCCTAATAAGAACATTGAATCGTTCCCCATGCCCTCTTAAACGTTTTCAACCAATTTTTGTTGAAATCTCGTGATTCATTTGAAGATTGTGGTTTTAGAGGGAGGGAAAATTTGTTAAATGAATTCGAAATCAAGATCATTTCCATGTAAGAATCGATCGAGGGGGGCTCTTTCAAGCCAATCCGGGCTGCTCCCTCGATGGGAAAATTGGAAAGCATCCTTTCTGACAAGCAACACAAGTGTGGTCATTTTGAAAAATCTTTGAAGGTAGACCTCTTACAAGGTTTCCCTTTACAGGTTTGTTAAGGTTTTTGAAATTAACATGACCCAACCTCCTATGCCATTTGTTAGATTCGTCAGTTGTAGCCTTTGCAATTAAACAAGCTAATCCTCCTTAAGGAACAATGTTCTCTAAATTGAAACTGTACATATTGTTTTATCTGGGGATTTTAAGTAATACTTAATTTTCATCAGGTAACTTAAATTCAGGAGACAAAACAAAACATTCAGAGTCAGTAAACAGAACCTTGTTCTTTTTGTCACACATTTGTGACACAGAAAAGAGATTGAAATGCTGAAGTTCTTTCACAAAGCACACATCCTCAAAATCTAACTTACCAGTTTTTATTTTACCTTTACCAGTGATATAACCTTTACTACCTCCAAAAGCAACAGGGCCACCATTAAAATCTTGAAATTCAGCAAGGTAGGCCTTGTTCCCAGTCATGTGTCTGGAACATCCACTATCAATAATTTCTTTATTCTTTAGAGCTCTATGTGGATAATCCTGCACATTAAAAGAAAGAGATTAGTTTCTCTTAGGGACCCAAGCCTGTTTGGGCTTGAGTCTGCCTAGTGGATCTTTGAAAGTGTAACATTTTCTAAGACTGGATCCACCATTGTATTTGGATCCACCATGGTATCTTTGTGGTCTCCAATTACAACCTGCTGAGGGCTTAACAGCAGTTTCCCTTTTACCCCCCCTATAGTACTAACTGCATTTACCTTAGCAGTATTAACTGGAATTTTACCAGTTCTAGTTAGTACTGCTGAAGGAACAAATTGGTTTTGTTTATTCACTCTTTGCACATTATTCCAACCATTGTTTAACTCAGCTTTTCTTGCCATCCTCTTTTCATGAAAATCACAATCTCGAATTAAATGATTAAGACTACCACATACAAAACATGCTCTTACAGTAAACCCATGCCCCAAATCTTTCTTATCAACTTTAGGTTTTTGACTATGTGTGAATTGATTCTTAACAGTTTCCCTAGGAGTTTTTACTTGCTTGTTAGCAAAACTAGGTGTTTCTTGTTGTTTTGTTGGTATAGACACACACTCATCTTCACTATCTGATTCATACTCCTCAATGATAGGAGCATCAGACCAGACCTTAGGTTGACATTCAACATTAGATTCATTGACAACTGGTTCAGACACTAATTCAGAGGGTTCTGCACTAATGTTAGATTCACAGGTATCAAATTCACTTGATTGTGATTCAGATTCACTAGGTTGAGTCTGTTTTGGACCATATGTAAATTGTGAGTAATCTACTTCAATTTCAGGTCCAGAGGGCATATAATTCCCTGTCATGGGTGGGGGTACAACATGCATTCCTTCTGCTGTAACAAACCTATCATACAAAGGTTGGTTTTCTATCTCACTCTCTTTATTCATAAAAACACTCTGCAACACTTCATTTTCATAGCTCAAAATACCATCATATCTGTGATCCCCATACCCAAGCCCAAACTTATCATTAGCACTCATTTAGGTATTTAGCAGTTTACTAAGATTCTTAGAAAAATTATGCCATTTTTCTACTTTAGCTTTTAAATCTTCTTTTTCTTTTTGAGTTTCTGCTAATAATTTCTTATGGTATGTGAGAACATCTGTTTTATCATCTAAATCTATTTTCATAAACTTTATCTTTTGTTCATACCAAAGTTGTCCTTGTTGATGAGCAACTAACTGTGCTTCAACTTTCTTAAGACCTTGAGAATATGCCTTTATTTCTATGCTTGCATCACTTAGTTGTTCTCTCTGAGCATCATATAGTTTTTTAAGATTAGCATAAGACTCTTTACACTTATTTGAACAAGAAATTACCTCTGTGTCTGAGTCTGAGCTGTTGCAAGCCATCAAAGCATAATCTTCATCTTCTGAATGATTTGTCCAATCCACACCTTCTCCATCAATTGTCACCAATGCTTTAGAATCCTCCTTCTGTACAGTTCTGCTCCCATCCTTGTTTCCAGAATTCCATGCATCCCTCCTCCTGTTATCTTGAGTTCCCTTGATTCTACACTCTCTAGCAAAATGCCCTGTTTTGTGGCAATTGTAGCATTCCACTTTGGTTTTATCAAAGCCAACAGGTTCTTTTGCATCAAATTGTAGCTTTCTACCAGTCTTCTTGTAAAACTTTTTCATTCTCATTGAGATCATGGCCACTTGCCACTTCAAGTCCATTTCTTCAAGGTCATATTCATCAATCTGTTCCAAGTCCTCATGATCCAGTTGAGGGCAGCTAGATTGATTAGCAAGAAGTGAGTATGATGAAGTTTGTTCATACTTTGTGTTTTGACCAGAAAGATTGGGAACACAATAAGCGGTACTAACTTCATTAGTACTGTTTGTGTTCTCAGAGACAAAAGCTACATTTTGTGGGCTAGAGGATGATGATGCAGTAGAGCCTTTTATATCACTCTCAAAGACTCTTAGATTATTGTACAAATCATCAAAACTAAGAGTGTCCACCCCTGGTTTGGTTCTCATTATTAGGGAGACTTGTGGACCCCCCCCCCCCCCCCCCCACCCCCCCCCCCCCCCCCACCCCCCCCCACCCCCCCCCCCCCCCCCCCCCCCCCCCCCCCCCCCCCCCCCCCCCCACCCCCCCCCCCCCCCCCCCCCCCCCCCCCCCCCCCCCCACCCACCCACACCCCCCCCCCCCCCACCCCCCCCCCCCCCCCCCCCCCACCCACCACCCCCCCCCCCTCCCACACCCCCCCCCCCCCCAAAGCTGAAGGTAGAGTCTTAGGAATTTTTTTATTAGCTTCCTCATGTAGATACACCTGCTCCATGAATCTCTAAACTGACTCTAGAAGACTTGGTACCTGTCATAAACTTGTGAAGCACTTCTGTGTTGGATACAGAGAATCCTTCAAACTGTTGCTTCAAGATATACTTTTGCATCTTTTGGATCGTCATTTCCACCAAATCTGATTTGATGGCATCCTACATTTCTTTTGCATCAGTCATCTTATGGAACTTAGCAAGATGATCTTCTGGTAGGGCCATAAGCAAGGTGGTTCTTGCTTTTCTCTCTCTCTTTCTCTGGCTACAATATCTTCTGCAATTCAAGGAGGCAAAACCATAATTTGTCCTGATGTATCTGTAGTGATTGATACAGGACCATTCCCATTTTGTATAACCTCTCAAATTGGATAATTTGTATAGGCCAAATAGTGCTCCATTTTATAGCCCAGATATCATATTCTCCCTTTTTTTGGCAGTTTTTTGTCTGTTTTTGGTCATTTAAGCTCATTTTTAGAGGTAAAAGATATGTGTAATTAAGCACTTATCATTTATTCAGTCGGTTATCTCAAACCCTAAAAGCACATCTTTATAAAATCTTAATTAACTCTTCCAAACCCTCAAATTCTCATAATCGAACATATCCCACACCCTTCTCAACCTCTTTGAGAGTCCCTTAGGAATAGATCTCTGCAGCCTATTAAGGATGATAGCCAAAATGTATAAATACAGTTGACTATGTAGAAACACTGATTATGAATACTATGTGTTAATACGGAATCTTAACACAAGTACTAAGAAAAACAATGAAGAACTAAATAATAACTTCTATTAATCTGCTTTTGAGTGATTACAGATTACTAACTATTAAGATATGATTTTGTATGAGATATCTTGAGCTTATCTCTCTAACTCTGCCAGGAGGGATCCTTTTATAGACTAAGGATAAACCCTAATAGGCTTACAAAGCGTGTACATATCTTTTCCTAAAATATCTCATACATATCTATTAAACGGTACTAACTATTTTTTACTATCGGTACTAACTAACTGATCAGTACTTAACATTTTGTACTGTCAGTACTAACTATAACTATCAGTACTAACTATTTGTACTGTCGGTACTAAGTTAGGAAAACATAATTCCCAACAATCCTCCCTTAAACATGAATGTTGAACTCTTTTAACTTCATGTTTCTTTAATTCCTTTAACGCATAGAGGATGTATCCAAACACTTTTAACATTCCTTTATCCTTCAACCTCTATCCTTCTTCAGCAGCAACTTTGTCTTCTCAGCAACACAGCAACATCTTATAAAAGTATGTTCTTTCAGTTTTAGCTTTTGGTTTTGAAAAATAAAAAAAAAATCAAAAAGGGTGTTGCCAGACCTCGAACCCGCGACCTCTTGCTTATATGTCCTAATTGTTAACCCGTGTGCTTCAATAGCTCATCTGGTTAAACTTCCTTTCATTTAATTAATATAGTCGATTTAAGTTTAATAAGAATAAATAAGCCGTAGCTTATGGAGCTTATTTTAGGGCTTATTTTACTAGCTTTTTGATTATTCTTATGTTTGCTTAATTCTTGCTAGTGCCTAGTACTTTCCCTGAAATTTCAAAAATTTTCCATTAAGTAGATTCTTTTTAATCATTTTTCCCTTCAGGATTTAATTTTCAAAAATCAAAAAAATAGAAAAAAGTTTCAAAAAATAAAAAAAATAATTTTATATTTAATAAAAATTACTTTAGGTTCCATTTAGAAAAATCATTTTACAACCTTTTATGTTATAATTTCATTTTTGATGCTTTAAATTTTTAATTTTAAAAATAGGATTTTTAATATTTAAAAATAGTTTTTCTGAGTTTTATGTTTATTTATACTTTTCTAAGATTAAAAATCATTTTTCTTAATTTTTAGGAATTAATTTGCTATTTTCTAGGATTTAATTAGATTAAAATAGTTTTTAATTCATAATAAATTCTAAAATAATCAAAAAAATATTTTTCTTTTTCTTAAAATTTTCTTTTGTCCTAATTTAGGTTTAGAAATTTAGTTTGCATTTTTAGGAGTTAATTTTAGTGTACTTGCTTATTTGTCGCGTTTTATTTGTTCCCCGTTAATTGTTTTAAGTGTTTAATTGCTTTTGTGATCTTATTTTAATTGTTGCTTTTAATTGGTAGATATAGATAATCAAATCAATCTTTGTATCCCATTCAAATCATTGTCCAAGCATCAAACGTGGTCTCAATTTCACAAGTCGTTGGGGAAACGACCCGGGGAATCATACTTCCCGGTTAAGATACGAATTATATTATATTATATATATTTTGAAGAGTTTCCTTTTCACCTTTGTCCTCAAGGGTAAATTGGTAATTTTCCATAGTATTTTATATATATATATATATATATATTTTACGCGTATCAGCGGATCAATGTTTGCAAAGTTAAAATTGTCTGCAATTGTTGCAGACACAACGTTCTTCAAAACCCATCTTTGTTTAATGTTTTGTACGACACATTCATGGTTGTAATGTTTAGTCCTATTCTTTCTTTGAGATATTGAACCCACAATATATTGTGTTGACTTACAACAATGAGGTCAAGTTACAAAAAAGATTAAAAATACCGTCTTGTACTTGCCTTACAACATACAATTTACAAAATAAGTTCATATATTCATAATACATGAAAACAATAACATGATGCCCTCCTTCAACATTGTATAGGCTGTGACCAGCAACAAAGAATCCAAGACCAAGAACAACTCCCAACTTTATTAACATTGAAGTCGAATCAACAGTAGGTAAAGTAGGTAACTTACTCATGTTTCCTATTATTCAAAATCATATGAAAAATATGAGCCAACCATATTGTATAATAAAAGAAAGCCTAAAATCCTTTAGATGTGAAATAATAATATCCAGACACCCTCATACTTGTTCTCTTTACAACACATCACCATTAATAGGTAGTATATGTTTTAGCCTAATTTCAGGCTTAAATGCTCATTCTATACATCCTATTTTCCGTAAGCCTATTATTATAATTTCCCTATTGAGTATATGACAATATAGTTCGAGCGATTCAAAGTGTACTTGAAGTATAATCATCCATTTAGATCATAATTATACAGATGTTGTTTCTCTATTTTCATACATGACAAAAGTTATTGCAGACAATAAATGTACTTTTAAAATAAGATAATCACTAACCTCTTTGTCTCCTGAAATATCTTCTTTTTTGATATCACCCTGCTCATTTATTAATCTCATGATCTCCTCTTCTGACTTCTGATCCAGCTGCTCAAAATTTGATTCCAAATCATACTAAATGAGTATTCCGAATTATTAAAATACAACCAAATTAACTTGATACCTACCACATTGATAAAACAACATATTCCAACACTTTTATCTGCCCAAAACATTTATAAGAAATAAAGAAAATAAAGAAACCATGTTATACTTTGAGCTAATAAAAATAAGGGGGGGTCAATTACACCCTTTACGTCTAAGGTGAGTGTTGCAAGTCACACGTACTTCCTCCACGCCCTAAAGTCCACTGACACTTTTTGAGTGCGAGTTTGGTAGTACTCGGTAAGATAATCACCTATGTGTGATTTTTAACTTAGTGGGTCCGCTTTATTTTTTTAATATAATTTTATTTGGTTGGTGAGTTGTTAGTATTTAGTGGGGTAAAAAAATCTTTTAAATAAATTAGAGTATTTATAATTAAATGGAGAATTTTAGTTATAGGTGAGTTTTTTTTTTTTTTTTATTACGGTTGAAATCTGAGTTGTAGTGAGTTTTAAAGTTAAAGAGAGAAACCTGATGTGGCGCTGACGTGCCAGGTGACTTTGTCACCCTTTTACCATCCAACCTAGTAAATTTATTGTTGCAATACAGTTTTGCTTGTTCTTTAAAGCTCTATTTTATACAGTTTTGCTTGTTCTTTAAAACTTTATTTTATACAGTTTTGCTTGTGGCAATACAGTTTTCCACCAAATTTAAAGGAAATACGAAAATGCAATACATAGTAATGGTAGCATTATACATGAAAATAGCGCATGTTCGTATTGATATATAACAAGATTTTGCGGAGCGCGGGGTTTTCCGTTTTCGTTACGGCAATCTTTGTTTAATTTTTATTTGCGTTGCGTGATATTATTTGGTGAACAAATGGAGTATCTATTTAGTATTTTTCTAATAAAGCAGGTGAATTGAACTTTCATACAACCAGGCATCTAATTTTGCGAAAGCAACACCTATAGTAAAACGCTTTCACAAAATCAAGTATCTACAACTAATGACCTTTGTCCTATATTGTTTCCGTATACCTCAAGTACCTACGACTAATGCCCTCCGTTAATGTCACCTAATGTCTTTCAGTTATCCAGTTCTTTTGCTAGTCTGTTGCTATGTTTTCCTGTTGCGCATTCACAGCTATTTCCTACTCCCAGGCTGTTTTTACTAGATCTAAAGCAGGTGTCTTTTTAAAAAAATTTAAACTGTAAACATAGTAACACATTAAAAATGTTAGAAACTAATATCATTAGGCTTAGTTTGAACGTTAAGCTCAATATTAAAAGGCAGATCAATGTTTGCAAAGTTAAAATTGTCTACAATTGTTGCAGACACAACGTTCTTCAAAAACCATCTTTGCTTAATGTTTTGTACGACACATTCATGGTTGTAATGTTTAGTCCTATTCTTTCTTTGAGATATTGAACCCAAAATATATTGTGTCGACTCACAACAATGAGGTCAAGCTACAAAAAAGATTAAAAACATCGTCTTGTACTTGCCTTACAACATACAATTTAAAAATAAGTACATAATTCATAAAGCATGAAAACATTAACATGATGCCCTCCTCAACATTGTATAAGGACGTTACAGCAGCAAGAATCAAACCAAGAACACTCCCAACTTTATTAACATTGAAGCCGGACCAACATATTAAAGTAGTGCAACTCAACTCGCTTTCCTATTTATTCAAAATCATATGAAAAATATGAGCCAACCATATTGTATAATAAAGGAAAACCTAAAATCCTTTAGATGTGAAATAAGAAAATCCAGACACCCTCATACTTGTTCTCTTCACAACACACCACCATTATTAGGAGTATAATGTATATAGCCTAATTTTTAGGCTCAAATGCTCATTCTATACATCCTATTTTCCATAAGCCCATTATTATAGTTTCTCTATGAGTTTTATGAGATTAGTTCAACGATTTCAAAGATGGACTTGAAGTATAATCATCCAATTTATGATTATAATTATACAGATGTTGTTTTTCTAGTTTCATACATGATAAAAGTGACTACAGATGATAAATGTACTATTAAAATAAGATAATCACTAACCTCTTTGTCTCCTAAAATATCTTTATTTTTGATATCACCCTGCTCATTTATCAATCTCTGATCTCCTCCTTGGACTTTTCTGAACGCACGGCTGCTCAAAATTAGATTAAGAACATTAGCTAGAATGAGTATTTTGAATTATTAAAATACAACCAAATTAACTTGATACCTACCACACTAATTAAACAACAAATTCCAACACTTTTATCTGCCTAAAACATTTATAAGAAATAAAGAAACCATGTTATACTTTCAGCTTATAAAAACTTGTACCTGACCAATTGGTTCGACATCAGTTTTGTTATGTGTTCACTTTAGTTTTGTAACAACCCTAATGCAAACAACCCTTAATTTGATGATAAAATTTTAAGCAATGCAAACTCGTTTCACTTCTGTGTCTCAAAATCAGCCAAAGTATATACCCCTAATCCAAACAGCCTTTAATCTAAACAACTCATAATTTTACGCCATAATTGTAAGCAATGCAAACGTAGTTCAGTTATGTGTTTCAAACCCGACTAAGTCTTAAAGGCATAAGTTAAGATTGTAAAATGTGCTTATTTATATTTCTACTTGCAATCCGAACAAATAAAAACACCACTGATTCGAAATAACTTTCATTGCACAACCCTTGAACTCTATAATGCAGTGATAAACATTTCAAATGTAATACCATCATCTTTCAAGCAAGTTTGTAATGCAACGTTGTTTTAGGCTTAGTGATTTTTTAACAATCCCAAACACCCCCTAAAAGTTACAACCATGCCAGAGGCTCTTACCCAGCGGAAAATTCATAAAAAGGAATTAGCTTTAACCAGATCAAGATCATCTTGAAGCTCATCGAAACCAGTTTGAGGTGTATTTTATAAAAGTTTCGGCTTATTAAGAAAAATTAGCATGTACAATTTCACAATGATGTTGACCTGTAGATACAACAATTTCTATATCTGTTAATTACAACAATAGTGTCATAACAGTGTCCTTTGGGAGTGCTACTAAAACTTTATTTAACTCATGAGTATATTGGTATCGTCGAATTACAAAACTTATCTACTTTATGCTGAATCACATAAAATAGTATTTTGTAAACTCTATTACATTTGTCAAAGAAATGACATTATATGAACCATGTACATGAACTTTATATAAAAGTAACACACATACCTTTGATTTTAAAGCATTCTATAAATCCTAAATTCATCAAAAGAGGCGTGTTTAAACAGAGTTTTTCAAAAATCAGCTAAGGGCTTTTTTTTCTCATTTAAGATGCAAAGCCTGCTCCTGCCTTGAAGCCGACAACTAAAACACAGCTCCTGCAACGTAATGTTTCGAGTAAGTCCTCCTTCACGGAGGGATCCATGAGAAAAATGTAACGCTGCAAAAGTAACATCACATTCAGAAAATTGAGAATATATAGCTAAGTTTTAATTAGAAAAAACAATAAAAAAAAGTTTATTCAGTATGTGTGTTCTAATATCACATAAAAGTTAATTAAATTCAATAACTCAAAAGCTAATTCTTTTAGAGTTACTATTCGAAAAACCAAAATACTTGAAAAGTTTAGATTTACCCATGCATTGCGGGTCTTTCATTAGTCAATCCTGACATATGACTTGGAACATTTTTTAGTTTTTTTTTTTTTTTTTTGTATCCTTCCCTTGAATGAAACTGAATGTATTCAAAGAACCTAAAAACCAACAATTTTGGATTAGCTATAATAAAAAAAAAAATAAAAAAATTTTTGATCATTTTTTTTATGGGGGTTGAACCACAAATAAGAAAACACATCCCTTATAATGATACCAATAGTAAAAGTATAAACTTTTTCGACTAAAAGCTAAATGTGATATACCATTAGATGTACCACTCAATGAATGTACTTGTAGAACCAAGAAACAAAAGTAACAATAAAAAAGAACAAAGACGAAATTAAGTTCGTATAAATACTGCTACTTGTGAAATCAATGAACAAAACCAACAATAAAATTTAAAGATGCAATTGAAGAGAAATTTTGCTTCATATACATTTCATTGAGTGGCATCTCATTTCCAAACTTTTGAACTAAAAGCTAAATGTGTATAACTATATACAGACTGCATGACTCTAGCCGAAAAAACCGTACCTTTATCTTCCCTCTTCTTCTTCTTTATGATGTTTTTGAAAAAGTGAACCTACAAAGGGAAGTCAATGTTAATACTAACTGTATAAATCAACAAAAGAACGACACACTCTATGAAATGGAATTCCATGCCAATAAATAATACACATTAAATTATGGTTTAACTACATTTGTTGAAAGTCATCGTGATGCCATTGTTGTAATATGTATGATGAGCAACCTTATTTTTCGATCTTTTGACCCGTAGATTTTCAAGAATTAGATAGTACCAAAAACATCATGACTCTTTTTCCTCCTCCGGACTGCTTTTCTTACATTCATTCATAAACTTTTCTTCCTCAACTTTAGTATTTACATCACCACTTTGACGCAAGTCGGAAACTGTAAAAGATGCAACATGTAGGCAGCTTTGCTTCCGGTCCAAACAGAAATCTCCGTTTCTCCAAGAACAGAAGAACTTTCCATTTGCAGTTCAACATATATGAAAAATTCATATAATTTTCAAAAACCAAACTTATTTTCGTTTAAAGTGTCAATTAACTTAGATAAGTCTTCATCCAAACCTGATCAGATTCAGAACCTGACATTTTCAACCTTCACTACACTAAAGATTTCGATAACCACCCTTTTAGCAAAATACCGAACAAAATTACGTAACATATTAAGTTTAGATAATCTAAGGAGGTGTTTGGTTTGAGTATTATTTAGCTGGCCTATGGCTTGCGTGGTTTTCAGCTCAAGTTTCATAATAAGCTTAACATAAGTTGAAAATCACATAAGCCATAAGCCGCTGCAAATTTTAGATTTGTTCATTTTGTAACTTAGGTAGGTATCTGCTTACTTACTAAAAAACCAAGCTTTGGTAAAATAATCTTTCTAACCCTAGTTAATAACATGACACTTGTTATTTTTTTCATCCATAGAATAATACTCCATTTCACCATTAGTTTTTGGGTTGACAAAGAATTTCCCAGCATTAGTCCCTGACACTCACCTTAAACTTTCCCAAAAGACCCCTCAACCAATTTCTGCCCATTTAGAATTTGTGAGTATGCTGCAAATAATCATAAATATTTGATCTTGGTACTAATAACATAATGAAGAACTCACAGAAGTTAAAGACGTTACCATAAGTTTCATTCCATAAGCTAATGGCTCTAAGCTGCATTCTTTATTTTGAACAACGCCATTCACCAACAGTTTATCCCCAGAAACCTAAAATTAATATAATCACATAAGTATGTCGATCTTCAAGACCTATGCTAGAAATCTAATTAGAGTATGTAATATTAAAAGTATATAAATTCAACGCAGTCTCCAACCTTCGCTACAATTCTTTTTATAAATACATCCCCAGAACTGTACCCAATTTCCGATATGGTTATTCTGTAAGTCGTAAGCGTATAATTGGTTAAGATAAAGTCTGGGCAAAAAAAGTTCAAAGCGTATACTGATATCTCTTGTAATCATTGTTGACACACTTTTAATTCCTTGTAAGAACTATGCACAACACAGATCAGTAATACCACTCGTGCATTAAAATAGAAACTAAGTGGGCGTTTGAATTAGCTTATTATGTAGGCTTGTGGGCTTATTTGAGTTCTGAAAACCTTGTAATCCCTTTTTGGCTTATGAATTAATTAGGCCGACGCACTGAGATTATGGACTTGAATAAGCCATAAGCTCATAAGCCGGAAAAAATGAATCTATGAGCTTTTTAAATTCAAATAAGTCTATAAGGGCAAAAATAAGCTAATCCAAACACCCGCGAAAAAAGAATATAATAAGCACGGTATCACTTGTACATTTTTAGCAAATAGATACTTTATTTATAAAAAAGTCTCCTTAAGTGATTATGAAAATGAAGATGAAGAAAATGCCTCGAGATTTACATAGCTTCATTCAGACGTTTCAGTATAAACATATTTAAACATTGTTTGCATAACATGGCGTATCACACTAAGAACTATTTTGCGGACAGTTTTTTTGGGTTTTCATGTTCACTAATCAAGCTAAAACTAAGAAGTATGATGTTCGTTGTTTTAGTCTGCTATGCAGTTAAATTTAGTTTTTTTATAACAACATTTTATTTATTAAGAGACTTAGTAACTGAAGGCTTTTTTTCACTGGTGGCTTGTAACCATGGGAGTGTGGGTTTCTCGAGTTTGTTCAAGGATGTCATCACCGCAAGTTTGCCCGATCCATTTCCTGTGGTGTGGAGGAACTGAAGTGGATTTGGAAGATGAGTTTTTGGCCTTTGATGTCGAGTATTTCAGTTGGTATTTGACGGGGATCTGCTTCTTTGTATTTGTGGGCGAGTTCTGAGTAGGGTACCCAAACTTTGGTTCCTATGATGACGATTCCTCAGTGCACGACATAACACAACTCTTCACCAATCCAAAACTGAAACAAAAGTAAAAAAGTCAAAATACACTTAATGAGAAAATAAAAGTTATACACACGTTTTTTGAAATAACTTACTGACTTGCATCCCAAAACCTACTCATCAAAAAACCAACGTCGTCATGCTTTTTAAGAAGTGTCGACCAAGTTATTTTACAGGCTCAGACAGGCAAGGGACCGAAAAAAAGATACGTCCGCCATGGCTTCAAGTGTAGTAACTTGCCCCGTCAAGATGCGGAGAATCTCAGTTTTAACTCCCGTCGCCGAAGACTCATCACAGCCCATATTTGTGTTTATAAGTGAAGCCAAATGTAGGTCGGCATCCTCATTTTCTCCTCTATCTGAGGTGTGTATGTGTACAGTTGTGTATTTTTTTGTTTTTTATTACTGATGGTAACACGTATCCCACGTACGTGGCAATGAAAAAGCCGGGACATTTGTTGATCCCAGTTAACTTCTAATGATCGAATTCCTTATGCTTGTTTAAGATTTAGTTATGCTAGATAAATCTAACACAACTTAATTAAGAAACTTTGTTTGATAATACTAAAAATTATGCGAAAACTAATCTTTAATATAAGAAGAATTCTTCAATAAAACAGTAACACAAGACGATATAATTCAACAATAAAAGCTCTAATATTATTATTACAAATAATATGAATACTCTCCTGGTATTAGGGTTACAAAACCTTAAAGCTATAACGATATTAAAAACAAAAGATTTCTAGATATTAAACTCTATGCCCTAGGACCTCCTTTTATACACCAAGGAGTCCTAGTCGATTTACAATATATTCCTAAAACTTAGAATATTCTCTATGATCTATTCTATAAATAAATAATACTTATCACATAAGTAATCTTGATCTCCAATCAATCTTTATCCTTTCTTCTGTCTTTATCCATCCCTTGACAGTAGAAACTCTTTTAGCAGTCTTAATCTTTGAGCAATTGTAACTTTGTAATAGCAGCATTAGCTTCTAACACCAACAGGAGTAACTACTACACCAGCGGCATTGATCTGTGTACAACCGTAGTAACTACTTAGAATATTTTCTTCAATCTTCACCACCAGTACTAACTTTACACTAGCAGTACTAACATATACTAGCAGTAGTAACTAGCAGTACTAATATACACTAGCAGTACTAAGTTACACTAGCAGTAGTAACTATGAACTAGCAGTACTAACTACTTAGCATATTTTTCATTAACTTTGTGCTAGCAGTAGTAACACAAACCTTAGCAGCAGTAACTTCAAGATCATCATGAAGTCTTTTAATCCCAACAATCCTCCCCTAAACTTGATATTCTTCTTCAAAATCTCAAGTTTCTTCATTGAAAGCTTCATTAATCACCAGGAGGATGCTTCCAAACACTTCATTGATTCTTGAGCTGTTTTGTGAGAAGTTTAAGAAGCTGATATACCATTTCACTGAAATGATCACATTGAAGCTTCTTGTTTAACATATCAGTAATTATAGCAGGTGTAAGGGGATATCTCTTTTCTACCAGCATATGAATGTGCATATGTTGCATCCTTAAAGAATGAACTCCACATGAGTCATATATTTTCCAATCCAACACTCTGTAATCCTGTTGATTCCTCCATACTTGATCTTCAACATGTGGATCAAACATTGTATTTAGATCACCCTATAGCACTCCCTTATAGCGCTCCTCTAGCCTTGTTGATCCATGCTTATCTTTTACCAATTTCATAGGGTTTCCAAATCTTTCCTGTCAAAGCTTTTGAGCATATGACTCAAGACTAAGTACTTCTTTGAACTTCCATCAGCATTGATTATCTACTAATAGGTTTTCTTCCCTTATTTTTGGATTTTGTAGTCAACAATGCTTGGATGCTTAGTTGCCAAAGGAATAGCATCAATTGCTACTTCCTCTTTATCAGGAACAACTTCTATTAGTCTTTGAAGCTCTGTTGTTTCATTATCCTCATCCACCTTCTGCTTTTTAATACTTTTTTGTTCTAGCTCAGTGCCTGCTCTCTTTGAATTGCTCTCTTGTGCTATCTCTGCTTCATCTTTCTTTGAACTTTCCACTACCAACTCAGTCCTATAGTCAACAAAGGTATTTACCCTTTTATTGCTTTGTCAAACAATTCTTGAATATTAGCAAAATACTTGTTCTTCAAACTTTTGGGCTTCCATCATTCTATGATTTTCAGATAAGTACACATGAAAATCCTTTGTTGAGCTCTTGTTGGTGGTCCGTTCCTCTTCTCTTCTGCTCTCTTAGCTGTAAAATGTTTTCTTCTTTGCTCTAAGAATTGTACAAATAATCTTGCTTTTTTTCATCAGTCAATTCTTCTTGATCTTGAGCTTGCAGTCTTTGAGCCAACTAATAATCAGCTTCAACTTTAGCCTGAACATCATCCCAAGCTATGTTGACTTCTTCAATTTTTTGAGCTTTTTCTCTGGCAAGCCTTTTTTCTTCTTCTTCTTCTTTAGCTTGTAGCTTAAAGGCAAGTTCTTCATCAAGCATCAATTGATCTTTCTTTGACAATTTTTTCACAGGTTTTGGTTTCAACATTTGCCTTTACCTTTATCCTGAACATTGAGTTGTGATGGTTGTTATGAAGAAACTGTTGGTGTAGTTGCTTGCTCCTCTTTATTAATAACAAGCCCTTTAGTCTTGGGTCTTGTGCTAGCAGCTGTAATTGTTGTAGCAGCAGTTGTTGTTGGTAGTTTAGCACTTTTCAGTTCAGCAAGTGCTTTAGCCAAAGTAATCTCATCATTAGTTATAACAGTTGTTGTTGTTGTAGCAGCACTAACTGGAATTGTACTGGCAGCTTTAACAGCAACTTCACTTTCAACAACCACCTCATCACCAACTAAGTCATGTACTCTAAACATATCTGTATCAGCATCAAAATGAGTACTAACTAAGTTAATTCCTGCATCAGCATCAATATCAGCTATCCTTCTTTGTTTGGATGCATCCTCCTCACCCAAACCTTCATCTTCATAGGATTCAACTCTTCTAGATGAACCAACCTTATATAATCTTTTAAGCCCATAAGTTTTTGACCCTCCTTTCTTCTCTAGTCTCTTGACCCTCCTTTTTAACCTTGTAATCTCCTGAACTTAAGAGGTCTTAGTTTTTTCCAGATCAATAACTTTATTTTGCAAATTGGTACATAATTCCATCAATTCCTTTAGTTTTATACTATCATCACCACTTTGAAGTGTGTTACCTCTTGCGAGGAGTGGATCATTGGAAAGTTTAGATACATTATCAAACCCAGTTTGAGCAATAGTATCCCCCATGGTTTTTTGGCACACTTTGAAAATGGTTTGGGTTAAACACTTGACGTTAGTTGAGTTTTCATATAACAATAGTTATCATGATAGCATCAAGGCTACACCATTTGAAGCACTTTACATGTCGAGAAAGTGTCGTTTACCTGTTTGTTGGGCCGAGGTTGGAGAAGTTCAACTCACTCGTCTAGTATATTCAAGAGACAACCAAGAAGATCATCTAGAACAAAACAAAGTATTTAAAGATGCTCGAGATCGACAAAAGATGTTACGCCGATTTAATTAAAGCATAACTATGGAATTTCAAGATGGAGATAGATGTTATGCTAAGTTTCACTTACGGAAAGGGGTCGAACGTTTGGAAAATGGGGAAAGTTAAACCACAGTATGTTGGACCAATACAAGGTGTTGGAAAAGGTTGGAAGTCCGTTGCTTCAAGCTTGGATCTCCTCAAGAGTTTAGCAGGGTTCATAGACGTTTCATTGTATCCAGCTAAAGAAGTGTTATTCCGACTAGAAAACAAGGACGAACGATTAGCCGTACCTGGATGGAATTCATAATTGATTATAAGATCTATTTTGGTAAGAAAATCCCTGATAGTGAAAAGTCAAATGAATGAAGCAAAGCTGTATCCCCAATTGTCAAGGTTCGGTGGAACTCTAGGAGAGGTCCTGAATTCACATGGGAACGTGAAGACCAATTTCAAAAGAAGTATTCGCATCTCTTCACAAAGGCCGCACCGTCATCAAGTGTCGCGTCTTAAGCCTTGAGGACAAGGTTCATTTAACGGGGAAAGACTATAACACCCCGTGTTTCAGGTCATTCAACGTAAACGGGCATCACAACATTTAAAGTTTATTATAACGTCAAGCCAAGTGTTAGAAAATTATTTGAGGATAATTAATAACTTTGCACATTTTAATTTATTGGATACAGTAAAGTGGG
Organism: Tanacetum coccineum; assembly: GCA_026074375.1. Classification (NCBI taxonomy): domain Eukaryota; kingdom Viridiplantae; phylum Streptophyta; class Magnoliopsida; order Asterales; family Asteraceae; genus Tanacetum; species Tanacetum coccineum. Next base: position 22,613 of record BQNB010015272.1, on the reverse strand, counting down.
TTACTTTTTGCGATAAAATACACATTTAGGCATTACGAACCACCAACCCTTATTTACACATCAACAATACCCAATTAAACCTGAAACTCCAAAGTTATAAAACTTACCCATATTTATCATATTAGCCGAATTTGGCATATAAGAAACCAACAAGAAAACAAATGCTACAAGTATTTACTTCTACACTTAAAACTACATCCTTATACTTCAAGTATCACTAGAAATTCAACATAAGATATCTAAGACTCATCTAATGCTCTCCCTCCCCTAATTTTCACAAAAACTCTCTCTTTGTCTCTCCCTAGCCACGGCTCAAATCAACACCCATAAAACATCCATAAAATTTTTCTATAAAGTATTTCAAAATGTTCTAGTATCAAACATAAGGTATTCAACGCTGTAATTTAAGGCTTGGTTTATCATTTACAAGGGTTTAATCAAGAAGTACAAGATTAGGTTTTCATTGGAAAATTAAGGGTTTTCTAGTCTTGGAAGCTTGGGTTTTGATTCTAAATTAGGGTTTAGAACTTCTATCTATTCATCCTACATCATCCTAAGGTCATCTAAAAACCCTACACTCTTTACATTTGTGATTTTATGTGTATATAATGTCTATGTAGTAAATCACCATCTAGAGAAATATGTTAAGAGGTAAAATGGAATCTTAACACTTGTCATGGTTTGAAATACTTTTTCATATGGTATATTGATGTTAAAAACATGTTGGAATGAAAGTATATGACATATACAAGTAAGGTTGAATTTATAAAAGATATAGTAACGATTAATTGTTTAAGATTTTACATATTAAAGTTTATAATAAACAAATGAAAGGCGTTGTTATACTTGGACAGATTATGACTAGAGGACATAAAATATATGGACTTGTAGTAAGGAAATAATGGTAGAGTCTGGTAGTATTACATTTATGTCAAAAGTTTAATAAAAATAAGTTTAAACCACTTATTTATAAAAAAAACTCCAAACAATCTGTTGTAAATTAAAAATAAAAACATTATTAATATTTTTATTAGAATACTACATGTTACAAGGATCATAAGCATATAAAGAACTCGAAAAACCGAGCTATAACGAAGAAGTTACGCCAATTGCAAGTTTACGATAATAAATGCTTTTATAAAAGAAAATTTTATAAAACTTATTACTTTCCACATCTGATAAAAATATTTGATTATTTTTTACAGAAAGTATAAATTTTTAGGATTCCAAAACATTAAGAATCTTAATTATTTGATCAATAACGAAGGAGTTATGGATTTTTCATGTTTACAATAATAAATATATAAAAGTGTGTTTATAAAAGTATATTTATAAAAATACTTTTTGAAACCAGAAACTTACACTTTTCATAATCTAAATAAAGTGTTAGATTTTTAAATTATGAATCAATAGTAAAGGAACACTTAAAATCTGGAGTAAAAACGAATAAGTTATGACTTTACAGATTACGATAATTAAATTAATAAAAATAATTTTATAAAGTGCATGAACAGTAAAAATCACTGTTCATCACGGAGTTAAAAATATTATAATGTAATATTTTGATATATCCTTTTAATACGAAAGCGTGGACATAAAGAACGTACAAAACAGAGTTAAAACGAGAAAGTTACGACATTTTTACTAAGGTAATATTTATAAAACATTTTTAACTTTATTCAGTATTATTTTTCTTAAATACAATTAGATTGTGATGTAACTATATAAAATTATATACATTATTAGTTATTCAAAGTACTTAGCGCTCATACGACCTATAATTAATTAGGTTGCATTCGGACATTTACGTGACGCATTTTCATTCTGTGATTTACATTTTTGATTCATTCACTCAAGGTGAGTTCATAGCCCCATGTTTTTACGATTACAATGATTTACAACTTTTGGGGTGAGAAACATGCATATTTTTACAAATTGGACGCAAGTGTACATTTTATCATGATTACGTGTTTGCCTAAGTAGCGATAACCCACTGAGCCTATTATTATGAACTGTCAATTACTGAGTAAGTGCGAATGTTATAAATAGATCTATTTGGGATTGACCTCCCCGTTCGGGTGAGTAGCGCTCACTGTGCCGGTTGGCCGGACAACGGACGTATACCATGTCGGATTTGGGATGTTGCGGGTTAGAACATCATCAAGGGCAATGTAGGCAAGTTATATTGCAATTCATACATGTAGAGCTTCAGTGTCATGAGCTTAGGGAAACGTAATTACATTTTTGTAATGTTTGCATTTGTTGCATTATCATACACTTGGGAAATCTTGTGGTCCTACATTATACATTTTACAAACCTATGAATTCACCAACATTATTTTTTGATGTTTTTAAAGCAAGTTTCCTCAGAGATCAATGAGGGTACATAGACTAGAGACACAGTATGGTGCATAATTTAGAAGTCTCATGCCTTAAGATTTATCGCAATACATATCGGAAATACTTCTTATGTGCTAGAATCTTTACCTTTTGAACAACGAACAAGTGAAGCTATGGGCTTTTGCAAAAAACAATTTGTTTAAATCCAATGTATCAGTTTAACGACTCTTTTTAAGGTCGTTCTCATATATATCTTGTGATATTGATCTATGAAGTAACACCCCCGAACACATTATTCCGCTACGACCCGATTTGGGGGTGTTACATGTATACCCAAATAGACATTAACTATGCAGCAGGCGGGAACCTTAGGGGATTAAGTGCTGAAGAAGCATGGGAAACCATTGAGGATTGTTCTCAATGTGATAAACAGTGGAAAAACCCAACTAGCATTATTTCTGACCTAACAATAGCAAATTTGAAAGATCAATTAGTTGGGAATGAGGTGGTTAGAGTTAAGATACCTAGTTGCATGTCATGGTTAGATGCATATGATGAGCCTTTAGGTGATCTAGATATGATGGAGGATAAAGTGGAAAATCAAAGCCCACAAACTACCCTATATGTCCTACCATCATTTGAGGTATACCACAGCAAAAACCGCCCCTTGACTTACTCCGGAAGAAGTAAAAAGAGACTTAGGGACTCTTTAATTGGAGGTAGAACCTCTAGACGAAATACAACTAGAGGATTTCGGCTTGAATACTTGTAATCATGACATTCCTCTTAGTTCTAGGGAAGTTCCTAGTTTTGACGAACTAGAGCCTCAACCAAATCCTTTAGCTAATTGTCCAACCTTGGATGTAAGTCTAGGAGACGAAAGAAGTCCCCAACCACCCATCAAACCACATAGTCCGGATAGTTTTAGGATGAAGGTAGTAGAACCATTGACCATTCATACACCACCTTCACCTCATGTGGTATCTTTCTACCCTAAGGATATGTATTGCTATTATCGCCCATGTGTAGATGACCGTAAGAAACATTATGGATTTAAACCGGGTTTATTTGGACATAGTAGATCCTAGGTGTTGGTTTTTCAAAAGTGGAGATGATAGAAGATGATTGGGAATTAAGACACCGTAAGAAGTTCCTTTTCTAGGAAGATGACTTAATTCACCCGTTAGGCCAAAAGAAGTGGAGAAGGTTATGATTAAAGAAACACACCAATTGGATCACAAAATTCAACAAATATTTTTTCAACATATGGCTCCTTCTCGCCACCATGATATGTACCGTTACTATCACCCGCACTTGAACTCAAGTGTAAGGGAACGTTCCCCTTTATTTGTTAAATAAGGGTAGAGTCAGGCTCGTGAGTGTCGTGTGTTTTAATTCTTTATTGTTTGTTTTATTATGTTTGAATGAATTTTGTAATCATGCTTTGTTTGTTTATAACTTCGTCTTATTTTCAATCAAAGGTATTAAGCAACAAAATAAGTGTAGGGGAAATATCTGGTTTTTTAAACGAATTCAAACATTTAAAATAAATTGTTTCGATTAATTCGCGTCAGTTTCGAGTCATATGATTGTAACGATTAATTCTAGGTTTTTATGCAGTACTTTCTTCAGATTTGACTAATAAAATTGCATGCAGGACATTTCTCATTAAAAACGAAGAGGAATTTTTCACAGTGCCTGGAGACTGCGTCGTGGATAAACCGACGGTGTCGCGTCTCCAGCAATGTGAAAATTCAAAAATCTTTAAGTATTTTTGAAAAATAAAATGTGCAATATTTAAGATTTGTAATTCTTTTGTAAACCTGCATAAACCTATAATTATATCATTACTCTCATCCTATCTTTACTGCTTTCATAGAGTCGAAACCCTAAACTCTTATTGTATTTATATATATCTCATGGATTTTATGCTTGGTGTAGTTGTCTTTTTCTTTGATTTACAGGTTAATTTCATAAAAGAAGAAGCTACTGTAAAGATCTTAGGATGTTTTCATTAGACGACTCTTGGAGGACGATTTGGCTAGTTATCGCATGTTTCTTCTCCGTTATTGAGCAAACCAGGGGATTACTTGTTTTCTTTTCCCTTTATTATACGTTATTACGGTACTATCCTAATTGAACATTGGGAGACAATTGTTGCAACTTAAGTTTTAAGGGGTAAATAAGCCTTAGAACCTATTTCTTCATTTGCTATTTTCTTTGTTCCTTAAAATAATCGATAATATATCGAAACATAGCATACAAAGATAATTTTGACCAAAATTTAAAATTTTTTATGACACATACCGACGAAAACCGAGTATTAATAGCGTCTCATAGATAGGAATGTGTATAACTAGCACAAAAATCCTCAAAATTTCACCTCCAAAAATATGAGGTTCGCCTTTAGATCTTTAAGAATTTGGGTATCCATTATTGATACCAATGATAATTTGTACATTTAGCTTTCTCGAGTTAGGGTTTGAATGCAGTCATATGTTTCTATTTCGTCGTTACGAATGTGTACGTATGGTCTTTGTCGCGTTTTTTGGAGCATTGATATCGGTATTAAATTATATGGGTGTACCGGTAGTATATTAAATTCTAGAACTTGTTTTTGTGATGCATCCCGAGACTGCATAGTAAGTATTAGGATGTGCTAGATAAGGGGCACTAGGATTAACTTATGTTTTAAACCTGTATTTGTTATGATGGTCACATCGATCATATAACTATCCCACACCCTTGCCATGCACTCATTTTTAGTGCAAGATACCCCTAGTACAATCCTCCGAACCTATCATTTTTCACGGTTCTTGTAATTTTATTTTTTTTTTTAGTAGAGTTCTAATTTTTAATGAAAAGCATTGCCCGACCCCTTAAACCAATCGTTACACCCAAATCGCCTTAGCCTACCTTGTATGTACTCACCTTTAGTACATTATTGTTTTAACCCAAGTGAAGTATTGAGTACATGGTTGCTAAGTCCTTATCCTTGTAAATATTGTTTTGGGACGATTGAGATTTATGGTAGTATTCATCTTGTAAAGAATTGGGGAAGAAGTAATTTATTACCCCCAATAGAGCTCAATAAGCTCCATGTTATTTTGATACAACTCAAATCGGGCATTAGTTAGATTGTAAATAATCGAGTATGTAAAAGTTCACGTAGGGGTAGTATCCTAAAACTCAGATGTATATATGTTTTAAGCAATGGTAGGGCAAAAGTGTACGAAAAAAATGAGAAAAAGAATAGAAAAGAATCAATATATATATATATATATATATATATATGTGTGTGTGTGTGTGTGTGTGTGTGTGTGTGTGTGTGTGTATGTGTGTGTGTGTGTGTGTGTATGAAAAAATGTACGGGCTGTCATTTGCTTATGTTTATGTTTATATTAGAATCAAGAAAAGAAAAAGAAAGAGATTGATGTAGAGTTGTGTAGAGTTTGTATATATTTGTCCGAGTTCTTGGTTTAGCAACGAAACCAACGTGTATTCGTATAAATAATTAACTAACCCTTTCACTCCAAATTCACCCAAAGCCACCCAAATTTATCCTATCCGTTTCCGTTTTCATATATGTTATCTTACACCTACACCCCACAACCCTTTAAAAGACCTCTTAGATAGTAATGAATAATGCTTGCGCCTAGCGGTGAAGGTTTGATCCTTTACCAAGCCTATGGTAATTTATATGCTGTGACAGGTAATGAGTGTTGATTTTCCATTTTCCTATAGTTGTTTTAATTTATTATACATCCGAGTGAAAGAGAGAATCTCAAACACTTATGTGAGGTGCTAGTATATACTTTTCATGATTTTAATTACAAGGTCTAGAAGGTTGTGTTGTAAAATGCTTTTAAAGAGTAGGTTAAATGACCCTAATATTGCTATTGTCTAGGTAGAAAAGCACATTTGCTTGAAGACAAGCAAATCCCAAGTGTAGGGGTATTTGATGAGGTGTCATTTTATACACTATTTCAGGGTCATTTAACCTCCTAAATCATGCAAATATGCACAGATTATGTGCTTAATCATGTTGTTTCAGGTTTTTTAGTACTTGGAAATGCATTTGAGGAATAACAGAGTGACTTGGGCTCATTTGGAGAACAATCGGACAAGATTACGAACCTACACCAAATCCATGAAGAAGTATTGTTCACAGAGCATGGAGACGGCGTCACAGGCATAAAACGACGCCGTCGTGATCTATCCAGTGACGACATCAGAGATCTATAATGCGTCAGACGTGGTCGACTTAAAGAGGATCTAGCATCATCTATGTAGCGATGGCATCAGGACTTAAACACTCCGCCGTCGCATCGATATCCAAACTATACAAAAACCGCGTTTTAGGGTTTTAAGTGTGTACCTTTGTATAACTTTTGGGAGACGAACCCTAGTCTTTGTAGAGCTATTAAAGGTCAGTTTTTAGGCCCAAAACCTATTGTAAACTACCTTCATCCATGTCTATAATCAAGTAAAAGTGTTATTCATTAATCATTCAATATGTCCATGTGTTGTGTGATTAATATATGTTCTTGCTTTATCCTTAACATGCTAGGCTAAACCATCCTTTGTATTTGCTTATGATTGCATGAAAGTTAGATTGTAGATCCTATTACCGTTGCTTCTTGTTGATGAATGTGCGTGCTAGGCTTTAGAAAACCAGCTTTTGTCTGTATCACTATAGACACGTCTAGAAACGCGAGTGCATAAAAGGATAACCATCAGGTAACAGTCTTCATACTACCTTACCCCCTTATATGGTTGACCCCTCTTAAGATATTTCACACACATTTAATATACTCTTAAGGGCCTTGTAATAGTCTTCATACTACCTTACTTGTGTGTTGCCTTAACGGAATATTAAATAGACGACGGGTTCGTGTAATCCGTTCATGACTAGAAATACTTACACAAATCATCACAAGTGTGATAAGGCAACATGATTAGGAGAAGCAATCTAATAAGTAATGCATGATTAAGTAAATACATTTAATTATCATAAAGTTATCACCAGTAGATTAGATATTAGTTTAGTTAATAGTTAAACAAACCAACCTCTCAAACTATAGATTTACTTGCTTTCTTATAAATATAAAAACACAAAAATAATCTTCTCTCAACCCCTAAGAATCAGTTAGAGCCGGATCAAGACCTTACCAACCTATTCCCCTAGAGAATGATAACAACCCCTATGTCTTGCCTATACTACTACTACAATGGTTAGGTACTCTCCCTATGGAGTCGTAAAACTTCTTGTTGAAGTCCTACTACGACCGCATCACAAGTGCACTCATTTTACCATAACCCTTTATAATATGCATTTAAACACATAAAAGGGTGTTTTGTCACACCCGACAATGGTGGAAACATGAGGCGTGAAGAAGGATGGAATCGTCATAACACATGATACAATATAGAGAAATCTAAAAATGCATATCAAAAGTGTCACAAAAAACATCCTCCGACGAAAAGTATGAAAACTTGTGTCAAAATAGTCGATGAACACAACACATAGTTCAAATTATTACAAACCAACTCCAACATGGAGGTTACGAAAAAGTCAGAATACTCTATATAATCAACATGAAAAAAAGTCTCGAATGCAAATCCTTCAACAATGATCCCTCATGGGATAACTTAGGTCTCTAAGGCATTCTATCTTGAACTTAGCGAGCAATTACATCACCTAAAAATGATACTCGAAAAGGTCAACATAAAGTTGGTGAGCTCGTAGGTTTAGAGGTAAACCCAGTTGTTGTGCCAGAATTTAAGTAGTGGACAATTATGCAATATGAAAACAGTATGCATACAATAGTATTTAGAATTCTAACATAGAATCACATGATATCATAGAATTCAACCCAATCAGCAATCTATAGTATTCCAAGCACTTATAGTCCTTCGAACCTATCGCCTACCAGCTAGAGCTAGCCCTAGGTCGGCAAAGTTGTCCTTGCATAGAGGTTTGTGGAAACTAGAAGGAGGGTTGAATAGTTTTTACCGTTTTAAAATGAAAACTTAGATTGCCGACTTATGTAAATTCAAAAGATATACACAAGTGTATATGATAGCAATGAAATAAGTAAATAAACTATCTACAAAATATAAGCAAGTAAAGATAAGAAAGATCACCACCGATGACACAAAGGGGGGGGGGGTGATTTATAGTGGTACGACTATGAAGCTCCTCTTTGCCCTACTCCACACCCCCAAGACCCAAACTTAGAGAGTTATCTTCACTATTCAACATGCGGCCTTTAGGCGGAGAAAACCGTACACGTCCGCTTACACTTTCTGGTACTAACTAAATACCGGGTTCAACTTCGAGATAGAAACCAATCTAACACCACTCTGTATTGTTTAAGCCTAAATACTAACCTATCTTACACATATGATACACACACACACAACACAAGATATAAATATAATGATAATCACTAACGTGATGACCAACTAAACTAATAACACTTGAAGCTTGACGTCTTCTTTAGTGTTACTCACTAAAGAGTGGTAATGATTTGATCACAAATGTAATGATAATGTAAACAAGTATAATGATCAATAAATATACAAAAGACAAAATATGTAAGAGAAAAAAATTTTTCAAGAGTTTTTAAAATGAAGGAGTGAGTTGCTGTATTTATAGCCAACAATTATGAATTTCAAAATTTATCCCAGGGAACCAAACGGCGAATCACATAAGATCCACAAACTCCCGTATCCATGCAGTGCTTTGGTGATCCGTGGAGGAGCTGGACAAAAATGTTATTTTGAGTGAGTTTACCCCAAATCTATTCAAAATATTGTTTTGTAACTTATTAAAACTATGTTAATAAATTCCCTATCTAGAAGAAAAATATTCTAACATGAAAAAGGAAAGATTTTCCTATGATTTGAAAGTTTGGAAAGATTGATTCCACTATGTTAAACCTATTTTGTCTAAATGAGTTAATAAACTAGTTTATAACTAATTAAGTGTTAAGTTAAATCATATTGATTAGAAAAAGATTATGAAAATGATACTATTTTTCTATGATCATTAACTATGTTTAATAATGCCATATTCATACCTTAAGTGATTTGTCGGCATCAAGTAAACTTTCGACTAAATAACTTGTTTACGTAAACTTTTACGTAGTATGACATTATATTTGTTATTATCAAAATATGAAGATCATTAAATATAAATATCGTTACTTTTCCGGGGTAACTCCTTTACCCAAAAAAAATAAATATAAATATCGTTTTTACACTAATATTTGTATTAACTATCTCCCCTTTTTTGATGATGACAAAATATAAACATAATGCTTATTTAAAAGTTACTAAATACGTATTTACTAGATGAGTTTACATATCTTCTCCCCCTTTTTGTCGAAGCAACAAGTGTTATAGGGGTCTTACTTGCATGTCTTGATTTGATGAATGCTAAGTGACATGATTACGAATGTAAAGTAAAAAATAAAGACTAATTACAAGTGCTCCCCCTTGGTGGATGCTCCCCCTCGCTTGGGGGACCCAAGGAATCGAGCTACAAAAAAGAAAAATGGGACTGCGTCGCTATAAAACAAAGTTAGTAGACAGAGCAAATATATATAATAAATAAATATATATATATATATATATATATATATATATATCTATATATATTATATATATATAATATATATATATATATATATATATAATGAGAATACAAATGCACACATATACATTTTATCAGTAAACATCCATCATCATCACAACAATAAAAATTAGAGTAAATCCATTATAAGGGGATAAAATATAAAATTTGGCGTAAAACGCCATTACATGATAAAAAATGAAGAAACAAATTATAAATCCTAAATCTGGGATTACATCATTTTCCCATATATCTTGAAGAGTTTGTGTTATCGGATATGTAGATTTAGTGCGAAAGGTATGGTGGGTTTGAAGATCCAAGATGATGTTGGATGTAGGAGCAAATGAAATGAACACCTTCTTGTAGGCTTTGAAGTTGATTGACTTTTTTGGTAAAACATCTACATATGTGTAGATGAGGATCAAGATTGGGTGATTAGGATTAAATGATCAAACTTTTGGTTAGTGAAGAGAGGGTGTTTTTGTTTTGTGGGGGTGTTTCTTGGAATGTATTCGACATGAATGCATTTCAAGTAATATAATCTACATTCCACTTTGAGAGTTACTACAACAATTGACAAGTCATGAAGGTGTGAAAAGAGTCTTGACTGGATTCTAAGACTTATCGGTGAGGGAAGAAATGTGGAGCATTTTGATTTTGATTTGAGTTTTGAGAGATGTTCTTGGATGATTTTCCTTTTGATTGTGGGTGTGGAATCATTTGAGGAGGTGGACATTTGAATGTTGAGTATTAAGGTTGTGAGAAATGGTGTTTAAGGATGATGATTATAAAGGAAAAGTGGTGATATGAATTGTATAATGGTTCTTGGATCATATGGAGAGCATGTTATATCCTAAGGTTTTAGATCCCACATAGTATCATATAGCATGGTTATAAGATAAAGTAGAAAAAGTTAAAAATTAATAAAAATTCGAATTTTAGCGCCTAGCCTAGTCCGCCATGGATCTACCAAAATAACGGACGAATCTACCATATGGTGGATCCGTAGGTCGCAAGTTTTCATGAAAAGGACCAGAACATGCATTTACGCCCCAAATATAAAACAGATTATTATGCAAGCATCATTATCATCTACCAAATAACATCAACATGATAGGATGTTCATAAAACAAAGCGTAGTTTCAACCTTTAATTCAAGCACGCATAGCACTCGTTAGCATGCATTTTAGTTCAAGATGGCATAGTTTAACACAAAAGATGTTACAACTAATTAATAGCATAATGTTATCCTAAAGCAGTAGTTCAAGATCCCTAGAGAATGAGTTATGCTAAATTTAAAAATTATGCACGGATGACCAATATCCTAGCAAAGGGGATGTTTGGTTTGAGCTTTTTACCGACGATGGAGAGTAGGGCATGTCAATCTTAACTTCTTCACGCTCACTCCTTTTTCTCTCATTCTTTCTATTGATAGAGCTCAATCAATACGATTAGTGCAAGCTAATGGTTAGAGCTTGGTGAGGATGAAAGAGTTTAGGATGTATAAAAAGAATGAATCGGTAAAGGCGGGTAATGAGTAAGCCATAGGGAAGAGGACAAGTGACTCTATTTTTGACACTCTCAATTTTGTGAGCAATGTAGTAGGCAAGGTTAAAGTTTTGAGAATTCTTGAGATAATGGAGCATGATAGCAGAAGATGCATCTATGGAGCTCTTGTGAGCGTCGACATAAATGACATTTTCTCGAATAATGAGTTCCCAATCCTTGATGTTTGGAGGAAGATCATCTCAAAGGATAATGGTAGGATTTGAGCAATTTTGATAACATGATGGAAAGCAAATGTTTTGAACGACATCTCCAATGTTTGGAAGAGTAGTTTGATAGGAAGCATGCTTTTCACAAGTAGTGTTCAAAAGTTCTAATGAACATTCCTTTGAGAAGATACATGTTCCTTTGTATGGAATTTGAAGGACTTGACCGAATTTTTCGAGTGACATAATGAACTCCTTATCTCGAATGGCGAAACTAATCGAAAGAGATATATCATGTACATTTCAAATTAGTTGGAATTTGTGATAGAATTCGATGATGAAGCGAGGACAAATATGACCATTTAAGGTGATGAGACAATCAAATTGAATTGATTTAAATTTATCAACGATGTCGTTGCCGAAGGTGAAAGAGGACTTAATGTGTCTCCTTCATGAATAAAACGATTTTGAAGGGTTTTGAAAGAGTTTTTGGCATTGTTTGGAGTAGACCTTTGGTGATGGATTTTTGGTATGTAGGCTTTGGTTCTTTTGTAGTTGGGATTCATCATTTCAAGCATAATTAAACCTAGTATATTTATAGTTAGAAAATAATAAATAGTTTGAAGGATACTTGTATGATATCAGTATGGCGATTTTGTACATGATGTAAGTCAATTACTCAAGTCATTTTATTTTTATCTCGTAAAATACAATGAGGTCAAGATACTACATCAATGATATTCTTGAAGTTCATTTGTATGAGAATAATCAATCATTATTGTATTAACTATGTACATAAGTGACATTTGAAAGATTTAATTGTGAGTTTTTGTTTGAAACACATAAAAGTATCAACTTGAGATTTTTGGCGAAACACATCAAGTGTGTATTCCAAGAATAGAAAAATTAGTTGATCTAATGTTTAAGATATTTTTTCCTTTTATGGAAGTAAAAACATGTATTTCAAAATTATGATTTAGAAAAAAAAACTTACAATTATGGTTGTAGATGTCTTGAAATGTATGGATCTATGTTAATTATAGCTTGAAATGATGTTGGCGGGAATGTTCAATCTTGGGTGATATGAGAGATAGGTGTTGGTGCATTATTGAAGGAGAAACACAAGTGGTCCAAGATTATTACTTATTATATATATGTTAGGATTTATGTTTTCCTAACTTAGTACCGACAGTACAAATAGTTAGTACTAATAGTTATAGTTAGTACTGACAGTACAAAGTGTTAAGTACTGATCAGTTAGTTAGTACCGATAGTAGAAAATAGTTAGTACCGTTTAAGAGATATGTATGAGATATTTTAGGAAAAGATATGTACGCGTTTTGTAAGCCTATTAGGGTTTATCCTTGGTTTATAAAAGGATCCCTCTTGGCATAGTTAGAGACACGAGCTCAATATATCTCATACAAAATCATATCTCATAGTTAGTAATCTGTAATCACTCAAAGCAGATTAATAGAAATTATTATTTAGTTTTTCATTGTTCTTCTTAGTACTTGTGTTAAGATTCTGCATTAACACATAGTATTCATAGTCAGTGTTTCTATATAGTCAAACTGTATTTATTCATCTTGGCTATCATCCTTAATAGGCTGCAGAGATATATTCAACAAGGGACTCACATATATGTATATGATTAGAATTATAGAAGATCTTGAGTATCTTCAAAGATTTGTAGTTATCTTGTAAAGGACTCCTTGGTGTATAAAAGGAGATCCTAGGTTATGGTTATATAATATAGATATTCAAAGAGTTGCATGCATAGCTTCAAGGTTGTAAACCTTAGTACTAGATAGAGTACTCGTATTATTCATCATAATAATATTGAAGTTTTTTTTTGTTATATCGTTGTTTATTCAAGTTTACTGTTTTATTGATATTTCTTCTAGGTATTAAAGAGCAGATTTCGCATACTCTTTAGTATTCACAAAGTTTCTAACAATGTTGTTTTGGATTTATCCAAAGTAACATAATCTTTACAAGATAAAGAATAGATATAACACCCTGTGTTTTCAAGTCATTGACGACATCAATAAATTCACAATGTACCTTTTTGAATTGTACGTGTTTGCTTGAAATCATAAATATTAAGCTAAATCGCGTAAGCTAAAAATTAGCGTTCAATGTAAACGGGCATCAAACAATTAAATATTTACATCAAGCAAGGGTTATATAATTATTTTAAGGATAATTATTAAACAAAGTGTAGAGCCCATACCCATGCCCATAAGCTCCACACAAACACTTGTATATAAACCCCTTTCCAACCATGGGAAGGGGTTGGTTGTTCTTTTTATCACATTTCATGCTATTGCATTTTCTCTACTCAAAAACCTCACTTTCTCTCTCTAGATAATTAGCCAACCAAATCATCCATGCTTGTGTTATGATATCCATTATACTACAATTGGCTATAGAGACCCATGGGATGATTAGCTAGATTGTGTGTGCGTTTCCTTGGTTAGTTTAGATCAAAAGTTTGGTTTTTGAAGGTTTATGGTCTTATTCTTGACACTCTTTGATTCTCATGTTTGTGATGTTAAAGTTAGTGTTTTTATAGTTGTTATAACCTTCTAGGACCAAGTTGTGCAAAAGAAACTAAGTAAAAACGTTCAAAAGGGTAACTTTTAAGTGTTTTTAGGTGAAAAAGTTCGTATATTCTTCATTGCGTTTTGACCTTTCTGAGACATTCTTCGTTGCGTTTTGGTGTACAGTACTGCGTTTTTTCAGAAGAAAGTACATTGCGTTTTGTCATTTTGTATAGTACAACAGTACTACGTTTTGTCTTATTAGAGGTTGCGTTTTGGTCATTGCGTTTTGACCTGGAAATTGCGTTTTGGTTCATTGCGTTTTGACTGCATGTTGCGTTTTAAAGACAAGTGTTGCGTTTTGACTAAGGGATACTCTGTCCAATTTTTTATTTGGTTGCGTTTTGACCAAATCTCAAGGTTGCGTTTTGATCAAATCTCAGGCTGCGTTTTGGCTCATTTTCTTCATTGCGTTTTGACAAGACTAGGTTGCGTTTTGACCAAATCTCAAGGTTGCGTTTTGTGAGTTACAGGTTTTTGAAGATCTTTTTCTAGCGACTTGTGAACAGGAACTCTGTCAATTTAATTTCTTGCCGGCGAGTTATCTACTCTCTTCCAGCGAGTTACCTCCAGCGAGTTATTGACTTTTTGGATTTTTGAACTGAATTCTTCAACGTGTAATCCTAACAAACCTTTACAACAATTCACCAAATCAGACAATCAATCACCACTTTTAACATACAATCACTAATCATTGTTCGATCAACTTAATCATTTCACAATCAATTAAGATGTCTAATCTTTCGGAAGACATCCAATGTGCCGGTTCAGATACTCGACCACCTATGCTTGATAGGACCGACTTTGCATCATGGCAACAACGTATTCGATTGTATTGTCGGGGTAAAGATAATGGTGTGAACATTTTGAAGTCAATTGATGAAGGACCATTTCAGATGGGGACATTTCGGGAAACACTAACTGAAGGGACTGAAGGTGCCCCAAATCTAGGTCCAGAACGACCACGAGTCTATTCTGACTTGTCACCTGAAGATAAGGAAAGGTACAATGCTGACATTCGGGCAACAAACATCCTACTTCAAGGGCTGCCAAAAGATATCTACTCCCTTATCAATCATTACACCGATGCAAAGGACATATGGGACAATGTGAAGATGCTCCTGGAAGGTTCAGAATTAACAAAAGAGGACCGTGAATCACAACTGTATGATGACTTTGAACACTTCCGTCAGAACAAGGGAGAAACCATTCACGACTACTATGTCCGGTTTGCCAAACTCATCAATGACATGCGGAACATCAAGATGACCATGTCCAGAATGCAGTTGAACTCCAAGTTTGTGAACAACATGTTGCCTGAATGGGGTAGATTTGTAACAGCAGTGAAACTGAACAGAGGGTTGAGGGACTCCAACTATGATCAGCTGTATGCTTATCTGAAGCAACACGAGGCACATGCCAATGAGAACAAAATGATGCTGGATCGATTCACTCAACACACTGTGGATCCACTTGCTTTGATGTCAAATGTCTCACACCAGCAGCACTATTCACAATCATCTACAACTCCACCATCCACATATGTTCCACCACACTTTGCTGACAACACTCAACTTGATTCGGGACTCTCTCCAACAGACAACTTAATTGAGAATTTAACCAACACACTTGCCCTTCTCACCCAATCATACAAAACATACCTACCTCAAACAAACAATCAACTCAGAACTTCATCAAATACAAGGAACCAAGCTACAGTTCAAGACGGGAGAGTTGTGGTTCAGAATGTTCAGGGTCGACAGAATAGAGGTCAGGGGAACAATGCACGGGGTGGAGGTGCAGCTGGTTATGGGGGAGCACAGAACAGAGTTGGGAATGCTAATCCAGGTCAAGCAAGGCAGATTAAGTGCTACAACTGCAACGGTATAGGCCACATAGCAAGGAACTGCACTCAACCCAAGCGTCCACAGAACTCCGAATACTTCAAAGACAAGATGTTGTTGATGCAAGCTCAGGAGAATGGGGTGGCATTGGATGAAGAGCAGTTATTGTTTATTGTAGGTGGACAAGACAACACTATTCAACAATTTATATTTTACACATGAATACATGAGTTCAATACATGACTTTTGTATAATTAGAAAAATTTATCGAATGTGAAGAAAACCAAGTCCTTTGTAGTTTTGGTATCCATGCGTCTCGATGTCCCAATGCTAAGTGCAAGATAATAATGTGAAAATACATGCAAAAAGTCAACAATAATGTTGATGACATTCATAGGTTTTTATGCAAAACCGCAATTGAAATAATTCAAATGATATTTCTTACAGAACAGTAGCGTTACAACCTTTTCAATGCATTATTTCCAAAATCTCCAATACGTGATTTCAATAATAATGTAATAATTAGTAATGGGACCACAAGCTTTTAGTTCAACACTATCAATACATCAAGTGTATTTCCAATACCATATTCCACATTTATCGCCATGAGCCCTTGACACCGACGCCTTGACACGCATATATCTTTTTCTATGCTCACAAAATTTTGCACCATACTAGGTAGAATTGCCAGATACCTACCTCTCAATAAAACAGTTCCTAAACAGGGATGTCATGTTATCCCACTGATCCATACCTAGACGGGTGTTGTAACCCCAATAGATCTATTTAATGTACTAGCGCTCCCCCATACTAGACACCGCAAGCGTTAACATCAACCACATATGTAATAAATTACCATATGAAATAAACAATTTTCTTTGCCCCCACACGAGGTATCATCGCTAATATACCTCATTTCTCTAATCACAAATCATCTGTTTAAGGGAGTTCCCACAATGGATCCAAACCCTGGACGGGGGATGTCAGCCCTAATAGATCTATCAAATGTATTAGCGCTCGCTAATCCAAGCAATTAAGCGGTTTATGAAATTAGGGACTTTATGCGATAGGTACTCATGCAAAATATAATTCAGGAACGGGTCCAGCATACCAAACAGTCTTGTGTTCAATTTTTAAAACAAGCATGTATCTCCCTTGCGGGTTTTAAATAAAACAGTAAAGTAAAGGCGAGGCTATGAACTCACCAAGTAAAGAAGAAACGAGAGCAAGCGAAAAATTGAGACCACAAGAAACTCCAAGAAATTATTCGGGACCTACATAATAAGTCACGACATAATGTTATAAAGTATTCCAATACTTATACATAGTTATACAATAACTAGTTTATAAAAATGCAAAACATGTGCAACATTGAACCGAGACTTAACCAAGGTGTTTATATCTCTAAATTAGATGTAGGACCTGTACATATACTCACTTAAGGGTCTACTAAGTATCGCTCATCAAATCTTAACTTTTACTAAGTGGTCGCACTTTTAGTACTCTAAAACTAGACGTAAAAGTCCATTTTCTGGTTTAGGTCAGATTCATGAGAGCATTGCTCTCAGACCATTAAGGCTATGGAAGTGAGGCTTTCACCTATAGAAATCCCTTGGAGTCTATTTTCCAGAACATCAAGCCAATCATTCCAATTGTTTACCATTTAGGAGAAAAGTCCATTTTACTAACTAAAACTCAAAACAGAAAACTTGTTTTCCAGATTTTAATCAACTTCATGCCATTGTATCTCTTAATCTACAAAAGGTAAACCAATGAGGCTTTTACCCTTGGAAATCCACTTAAGTCTAGTTTTCAAAACATTTGGCCAATCAATCATACCATTCACCAATCCATGGGAAATGGATTTTTACTAACCGAAGGTCAAACCAGAAAGTTGGCTGAACTTCTAATTCCTACGGTTTTGGCCATAAATCCTAATCTAAGATAGCAATGGATGCAAGGCCAAGTGATAAAGCTTTACTAAGATATCTAGTACTGAGTAATGATTTAAAACCCAAACTTTTAGTTCAAAAATTTGGAGAGTAACACGTTTTATATTCAAAGGTCCAGATTTGACCCATGATCGTAAATTGACCATAACTCCTTCATCCGGAGGAGTTGGTTGAGCATCCAATTTACCACATGATCCCCTAAGTGTCTATTTTCCAAATATCAAATAATATCAGTAGGCTCAAGCCAAAATTTTTGAGAAAATGGGGCGACAACCTGCTGTCCCAAAACAGTCCCCAAAATCCTTGTGTTTCGCCTAATATCTAAGCTTCTAAGCCTCAATTTCGCCATCCACATACTCAAACAATAACCACATTCAATCTATTATTATAATATCCCTTCAACACCATGATCAAATCAATGTCTAACTATCCTATGAACATGCATGACCATAAAGTTTCAATCAAAACCAATGCATGCTCAAATAAACCTTGATTAATCAAAATAACAAGAAATAAAGGATACTTACAATGAGGTTTTTGCTAGATGATGATCAACAACACAAACCTATGTGGGTTGAGCCTATGCCGCGGCACCAAACAACCAAGAAACCAAAATCCTAACTTTTTGACTTAAATCTTGCAACAACTTCTTCAATAACACTTTTTAAGTCATCTTGTACCCAACAATTAGATCAAACCTCAACATCTTGATTCTTGAAAAATAATTAATTTTTCTAAACTTGTTGCATGGAGGTTTTTATCATTGGAGAATGATTATGGTTTATAATAGTGTTGATTTAAGGTAAAAAGGAGTAGATTAAATGGGGTTTTGAAGATCAATTGGTGGTGTTTGGTGGGTTGGGTCGAAGAACAGAAAGAAGGAGAGGGAAGAAAATTTTTTTTGTCTGTGTTTTGATTTTACAGTATGTGTATGTGTCGAGTGTTATAAATAAAGGGGTAATGGACTTGGGTCTTGGGCCTAAATTAGCTAGTGGGTTAAGTTAAGTGGTTTAAAACATAAGGGTTTATGGCTTGGGCTTATGGCCGGCCTAAAGCAAGAGGGAGGAGTGGGTTTCGGCCCACTTCTTCCTAACTAATAATACTTATAAGTCTCGGGCCCTAAAACCTTTCCTAGTTCGACACTTTTTCCTAAAACGCAAAATTTAACTCGGTTGCACATGTAAACTTTTAAAAATAATATTTTATATAAAATAAAATATAATTGGCATTCGAGGCCAAAATACGAAGTCGTTGATTTCTCGTTGCACAAAAACGGTTAAATTTTTAACGCATAGCTCTTTTATTCAAATCCGACGATTTTCTCCAAAATCGATAAAAGATCAAAATAGAAAATTTTCTATAATTTAGAAAATAAATATATAAGTCGAAATAAATAATGACCTTAATTTGGGTTCTTACAATTTTTTTTCCCACCTTTAGGAAGCGACGTCCCAGCGCTTTTCCTGCCTTGCCACGTATCTTCTCTCAAAGAGATGAGGATACTTGCTCCTAAAGAAATCCTCACGCTCCCATGTGAACTCCGGCCCTCGCTGCGAGTTCCAACGAACTTTAATGATCGGAATCCGACTCTGCTTGAGCCGTTTCACCTGTCTATCCATAATCTCCACCGGTTCCTCGATAAAATTCAGTTTGTTGTCGAGCTGAACTTCATCCAATGGAATGACCACATCATCATTCACGAAGCATCTCTTGAGATTAGAGACATGGAAAGTGTTATGAATTCCACGAAGCTTATCGGGCAATTCCAACTTGTATGCCACGGGCCCAATTCTTTCAATAACTTTGAATGGCCCAACAAATCGTGGACTTAACTTCCCACGTTTACCAAAACGTATGACACCCTTCCATGGTGACACTTTTAACATAACCTTGTCACCTACCTCAAATTCCGTCAATCTTCTTTTAAGATCAGCGTAGCTCTTTTGTCGACTCCTAGCGGTTAACAAACGGTTCTTAATTTGAACTATCTTTTCTGTGGTTTCTCGAACCAATTCTGGGCCAGTGAGTTGGCTTTCCCCAACCTCACTCCAACAAACTGGCGACCTACACTTTCGCCCATACAAAGCTTCGAACGGAGCGGCCTTAATGCTAGCATGGTAACTATTATTGTAAGAGAACTCAACTAAAGGCAAGTGTCTATCCCAACTGCTTCCAAAATCAATCACACATGCCCGAAGCATGTCTTCCAATGTTTGGATAGTCCTCTCGCTTTGCCCATCCATTTCCGGGTGGTAAGCGGTACTTAAGTCCAATTGAGTCCCCAAGGCCTTTTGGAGAGATACCCAAAACCTCGATGTGAACAAACTATCTCTGTCAGAAATAACCGACACGGGCACACCATGCCTACACACAATCTCTTTCAGATACAACTGAGCAAGCTTCTCAATACTATCGGTCTTCTTCATTGGTAAAAAGTGAGCTGATTTAGTCAGTCGGTCCACGATGACCCAAATCGAATCATAACCGCTTGGGGTCCTTGGAAGTCCAGACACGAAATCCATGGTCACTTTTTCCCATTTCCATTCGGGAATTTCCGGTTGCTGAAGCAAGCCTGATGGTTTCATGTGTTCCGCCTTAACCTTGGCACATGTTAAGCACTTGTCGATATATGTGGCGATATCAGCCTTCATATTCGGCCACCAATACAACCTCTTCAAATCTTGATACATTTTAGTAGACCCCGGGTGAATCGAATATTTGGATTTATGCGACTCATGCATAATTACATCTCTTAATCCTCCATAAATCGGCAACCATATGCGCTTATCATGATACCTTATTCCATTTGTGCGAATTTCAAAGATTTGCTTTTGCATCCTTCCAAGATTTTCCTTCTTCACATTTCCCTCCTTTAGGGATTCAACTTGAGCTTCAAGAATTTGTTGCATTAAGTCTTTATGATCCGCGAGCATCAAAGATCTCACCCTCAAGGGCTTTTCCCTTTCCTTCCTACTTAGAGCATCGGCTACCACGTTAGCTTTTCCCGGGTGATAACGGATTTCACAATCGTAATCGCTCAAGAGTTCTATCCATCTTCGCTGCCTCATGTTTAGTTCCTTCTGGTCCAAAATATATTGAAGGCTTTTATGATCCGTAAACACCGTGCACTTCACACCATACAAATAATGCCTCCACAGTCTAAGAGCAAAAACTACCGCACCCAATTCCAAATCATTCCTTAATTGTCGGGATGCATACGCGATGACCTTCTCACGCTGCATCAATACAGCTCCATAACCTTTCAATGAAGCATCACAGTATACAACAAAATCTTCGGATCCTTCTGGCAATGCCAAAATAGGAGCACTACATAATTTATCCTTCAACAGCTGAAAGGCTTCCTCTTCTTCTTCGCCCCATTCGTAAGTCTTATTCTTTTGAGTTAGCTTGGTAAGTGGCTTGGCGATTAAGGAGAAACCCTCGATGAACCTCCGGTAATAGCCAGCTAACCCTAAGAACTGCCTTACCTCAGTCGGAGACTTCGGAGCAGACCAACTCTTGATTGCTTCAACTTTTGCTGGGTCCACGTGAACACCCTGACTATTAATCACGTGACCGAGAAATTGCACAGAATCCAACCAAAATTCACATTTCGAAAACTTCGCATACAACTTCTCTTTCTGAAGTAATTCCAGAATAATCCTTAAGTGTTCTTTATGCTCCTCCTTGTTCTTGGAATAAATAAGGATGTCGTCGATAAACACAATTACAAATTTGTCGAGGAACGGCCTACATACCCGATTCATCAAATCCATAAATACAGCGGGTGCATTCGTCAATCCAAATGGCATTACTTGAAATTCGTAGTGGCCATAACGAGTCCTGAATGCCGTGATTGGAATATCCTTTTCTCGAACACGAAGTTGGTGATAGCCGGATCGTAAATCAATCTTCGAATACACGCTCGAGCCTTGGAGTTGGTCAAATAGATCATCGATCCTTGGGAGAGGATAACGATTCTTGATTGTCAATTTGTTTAATTCACGATAGTCTATGCACATGCGAAACGATCCATCCTTCTTCTTTACAAACAATACTGGAGCTCCCCACGGTGATGAACTCGGTCGAATAAATCCTTTATCCGATAACTCTTGCAACTGCTTAGCCAATTCTTTCATTTCTGACGGTGCTAATCGATAAGGCGCACGCGCCACAGGAGCGGCTCCTGGAACCAATTCAATCACAAACTCCACTTGTCGGGACGGAGGGAGTCCGGGCAAGTCCTCGGGAAATACATCCGGAAATTCACAAATAACAGGCACATCCTCCAGACGTCTCTCAGCTGGTTCTTTTTCAACGACTTGAGCAACAAACAAATAACTTCCACGATCTACATACTTCTTGACTTTCATGCACGACACCACTTTCAATCGAGACACACCATCATCACCCTTCACTACCAATGTCCTCTTTTTAAGGGGTATGTGCACTTCCTTCTTCCCACATACAATGACAGCGTCATGCAAGACCAACCAATCCATTCCAATAATTACATCAAA
>BQNB010015271.1:51765-66044 GCA_026074375.1 Tanacetum coccineum | reverse complement strand
CAATTGAGCCATAGTACGATTATCATCCATTGTAACTACGGGAATAGGTTCAATAAGATTGAATGGTTCAACAAAAGTCGGATTGACTTGTTGTTGTTAACAGTTAGAATTACGAGATTGCGAACGAGTGCGCATGCACTAGAATATGAAAAGAAAATTTAAATTTTCTAGTTTTTTTTAGGGTTTTTTAACAATGAATTTTAAATACGGACAATGAGATAAGACACTTAAACCTAATAATCAACTTGCTTCTTGGTAACTCTTTAAAAGAATTAACTTTTAAAGGTGAGCCGTACGTTGCAAGAGACACAAAAGGTAAGTTTTTTATCTTTGGTTCGGGAACTTATTGATGGATAATACTTCAATTGAAAGTATTATTTGTTGGTGTTCTTTTACCAACTTAGTGAATTTTTTTTTCTTTTTATGGAAAATGTTTTTATGTTTTTATGTTTTTGGTTTTTCTTTTTTTTTAGATTTTTGGTTTTATATTTTAATTATACTAATAAAAGAAAATGAAAAATATTTTTGTATTTTTTATATGAAAATAAACAAAATAACTTCTCTTGGAAGGATCTTCAAACAAAAATTTTCAAACGGCTTTAACAATCGTAGACAATCCTCCCCGGTAGCGGCGCCAAAAACTTAATCACTTCTGACTACACTCTTTAATATATAGTAAATATATATATAATATACTTATAAATATATATATATATAAAGAAAGGTGGGAATCAAAAGATCTTAGTTATAGTAATCCGGAAGTATGATTCCCGGGTCGTTATCCCCGATGAGGAAAGCAATTGAAAGTCGAGAATCGTTTTGAGAATCGATGCTTGAATGGAATAAGATTGATATTGGTTTTCTAAAACTATGAGAAAATTAAGGCAAAAACTTAAAACTACTTAAGGAAAAACAAATTTTAGCTAAAAACGTAAAACGGAAACCCTAAACTGTGACTAAAAACCCTAAATTTCCAAAAATAAACTTAAAATCAATTTTTCACTTTTAATAAACTCTAATTAACTAAAACGTAAGATTAAAGAAAACTAGAATGAAAACGGAGTTGATTTGAGCTTAAAAACACGAAAAACGTGAACGGGAATGAATCTTGTTCTTTAAAAAGTGAAATTTTGCAAATTAATCCCTACGGAAGCAAAACTATTTTTCCTAGGAACTATATGATAAAAGAAAATTTTCTAAAAAAGAATTATTTTTTTTTGACTTTTTTTTAATTTTTTATGAATTAAAAACGATTTTAAAGAAAATTAAATATAAAAAATACTAAACGTTTTATGAAAAATCTGAAAAAATTACGAAAAATAGCTTGAATGGTGAATAATTTAAGAAAAATAAAATTGGAAACACAACTTATCGAATAAGCTGTGTAATAAGCAAAAACAACTTATTATACTAAAAGAGCTAAAACGCATATAAAGAATTAATTGTGAAAAGATGAAATGAAAAAGTTCTCAGGGCGCGTTGGTTGAGTGTGTTAAGTGTGTTGAGTGTTGTGTTATAAAAGGTGAGGATGTTGAGGTCGGGGGTTCGAGCCTTGCTCACCCCCGACTTCCATCTTCCCTTTTTTTAGAAAAACTTTAAAAAACAAAGTTGTAGATAAGCCGAGAATAAGCTACTTTAATAAAAACAACTATTATTGAAAAGCACTAAATAAGCTAAACTTAACCAGAAAGAAGCAAGCGATAAGCTAGAAAACCTAATAAGCTCTAAAGCTAAAACTAAAAAAAACAAACAGGCAAAAAGGCACTTTTGAGCTTAATTTTAAACACACAAATGGATCCTAGTACCTAAAAGCCCTACACCTACTTATACCTTAGCCAAAAAGCTACATGAAAAAGCTTTTAAAACATAATTTGAAAATCATATGCTCAATGAAAAATCAATTTGAAAAGTGCTTCAGAACCTGCTGAGTTCTGCTTTTGGTTTAAAAAGACATAATGCAACTTTGACAGCTTAAATCAGATGACCTATTGAACTTATTTTTAGAAAATAAGCTCAAGCAGATTAACAATTTCCTATAAACTATTTGTAAACTAATTTTCAAAGACTAATAACTACTTTTACCTATTGAAAATTTAGATTGAAATTGTTTATTTGTCTATTCTTACTGCTGATGCAGATAGCACACAAAATGACAACAAACTAAATTCAGACATGAAAAGTAGTTGCTACAATTATAAAAACAACAAACTAAGAGTAATAAGAGCAATTAAAACTACTAGAACAGATTTGTACTAAAAATGATAATGAAACTCAGCTTAAACCTAACAGATTTTATCTACTGAAGCTACATCACAACTTAAGCTAATAACACTCTATAGAAACTTCAAATCCTAGTTTCATAAACCTGAAAATGAATTTGAAATCCAACCTTAAGGTTTAATTGGTCTTGACAACACTAATTCTAGTTAGTGCTGCCTTTTCCCAAACACTCCTTAAGGTAGCTCAAATTTAATTTAAGCTTATGATATCAAGATTTAGAGTACAAAGAAGCAATACCAGATATCAAATAGTTATTATAAGACCTAATAAACTTTTGGCAACAATCAAATAAGCCAGAATGAAAAGCTATAAGCTAATGCCATATTTTTTTTGTTTTTTGCTGATTTTAAGACAGAAACATTTAAACTAAGAATTAATACTTAAGTTTTAACACAATAAGCATATAATCACTACAATAAGCATTCATAAGCAAAATAAAACAGAAATAAGCAAGCTATAAGCACAATTAAACTAAAATGCAGGTTTAAGCTAAGTATTAAAGACAGAAATGGTAAATTGAGAACTTACATAAACCTTTGCACAAACAAGGCTATCAAATGCTCTAAGAGCTATCAACAAGCTCCAGCTTATCAAGTGATAAGCTGGTAGGGTCCTGGAAGTCCTTCCTTAATTGACTTCCCTTCCATTAATAAGCTTTGGTAATATTGATTGTGAGATTTGAGTATGATAAGCTCAACTAAGCTTTTGAGAGCTTAGTTGAGTTGATAGCCATCTTAAGAGTAGAGATGACAGCTTAATGAGAGCTTATTAAACAGTAGAAAGCTTATTCAACCATTTTACAAATTTAGTGAAATAGATTAAAACATAAGACTTATAAGTGAAATGCAAACTTTTATTAATAAAAACAGATTACAAAGCTTTTTAAATGAAAGTTACAAAGATTGAACGATTATAAGCTAGAAAATACAATAAGCTATAAGCTAATTTACACTACTCCTAATTAAGCTCGATCATTCTGTGAGTGAGGATGCCCTTGTATTTATAGTAGGATAAGGAAGCTTCCAGGTCTCCAAGTTTGTTACACGCTCCTTTTGATCCACACCCTTTAATCTTTGCCAATCATTGGATCCATCTTATGACCGTTGGATTGATATTTGTCACACGGATTGCCAACGTGGCATTCCGTGTGTCAGACCCCTTTGTGCTTCTTTTGTACTAGATTTAGTGCAAAATCTCAATCATTGGGTGTGTTTCTTTAATTGCCCGCGTGTCCTTCCTTGTGTGCTTGGACCAATAAGAGCTCTTAATGACGTATAACTCTGCCACATCATACCTTGTCACTTGAATTGTTAAGCCACGTCCTCAATTTGGATTTACCCTATGATTTTATGCCGGGGTGAAATGAAGATGATGATGAATAGTAACTCTTAACAGAGTTACGCGCCTTTTTTCTCTTTTGACTTTCTTTGACCCGGTTTATATAACTTTGACTTGGGCTTATAGGTTTTGGGCCAATGGATATGGGTTAACAGGTTTAGGTTTTATAAGAAGATAACGACCGTTTTCTCTTAAGTATAAAAGAGATAACGGTGTTAGGGTTTTTAGGGCTTTTGTGTAATATGATTTAACTTTGAGGACTGATTTGGTATTTTTGAGGGTTTTGTCTTCTTGTGATTGACCAATGTTGACCAAGAGTTGACTTTATTGACCTTTTGCTAGAAACTTCTGGCTCTTTTGCACTCTTTCCTTTCTCGTGTCCGTGTTTGTCCGGTTTTGACCGTTTTCTTGTGATTTTTGCATTATCCGTACCTACACATACACAAACAACAAAATACACAAATACAAGCATATTTTTGCATATTTTAATCATTTAAGGGCCATTTTGGATATAATAAAGATATGTGATTTCTCACATATCAGTGTCCAACATTAGTGTTGCAAGAATCACCAAGTGGAAATGAGTGAGATTGTAGAGAATCATGGTTTGTTTGAGTGGTAGGAGAGTTCTCTTGAGATGGTTGATTTTGATTGAGAGGAGATTGTGGTTTGGATATTTGAGTGGGTAAGTTAACATCATCGATATTTGATGTGTGACAAGAGTTTAACTTCTTTCTCCAAATGGGTCTTACAAATATTTTGGCAACCTTTGAAGGTTTGGGTAAATGTTTGTAAGGGGAAGACATTGAAGAACATAAGATGAGTGTGGAAAATGTGTTGAGGATGAGGGTTAATTTATACTAGGAGAATGGTGTAATTAAGGAAGGATGAACATTGTTTGAAAGTCAATTCAAAGGATGTTGGTGAGTTCAGGGAAATTATAGCTAAGTCTAGATAAAAGAGGGTCAAAAAGCAGAAAGAAACAGTAAAATACGTGCTTCAGGTGGTTGGTCCCCTTAATTACATGGCCGGCCCCTTTAATTTTAAGGGGACCGCCCGTTTGATTTAAGGGGGCCGCCACCTAGAAAGTCCAGAAAGTCCAAGTTTTTGTTTTGTTTTAGGAAATGGTAAAAATGTGGACTGTTTTGTGGCCATTTTGCAGCAAGTCCTAGTTTTTATGGCAACTAAGACTACAACATTTAGCAAGCAAGAAGATAAGCAAGCAAAGTCCTAATTTTGTTTTAAGCATGATCAAGTCTAAGGGCATTTAGCAAGTAATAACATGTAGACAAGCATGCAAAAAGGTAAAATAAAGTCTTCAATAGAAACCATATTATATAAATAGTTTTAATACTCCAAATAGTTGTAATGCTTTTAAGATTTCTTAGACAAACCCTATGTGTTGTAAACGCATTTAAATGAGACTTGTGTTTGCATTTATAAACCTAGTGTGTGCCTATATGTAACAAATGTGGAGTAACGATTATTTCGACTCTAAGAAAAGAAAACCTAAGAAATAATCCAAGTGCTCCTTGATTTAATGTTGCTCAATCAAAATTGTCAAAATATATATTGGATTATATATTTTGGCAACAAATGCGAGATCATTATGCATGATTTGAAAAATGTTTTTAGCATATATCAACAATGTATGAAAATAGATTTTTCATGTACTCCTAGTCGTGAGAAGGATTTTGTTAAAGTGTATTGGGACTTATATATACATATATTAAGTAGAAAATCTTAAGCCTTGACTTTAACCAAGGTTACGTAATTTTGTATATAAATTATCCTTTTGATAAGTTCCCAATTTTTGATTTTGTGCAAAATAAAATCCTAGACTTAGAAAAAAAATCTAGCTACTGTCAGATGGCCGGTCCCCTTAAATACGTGGCCGGCCCCTTTAATTTTAAGGGACCACTCATAAAGAATTAAGGGGGCCGCCCATCTGACGAATACTTTTTTCTAATTTTTTGATTTTGGCATTTTAATTTTGTTTGTAACTCATTGTTCTTGTTTATTTTTAAGTACCTTATCAATCATTTATAGCAATGAGACTACTTAATAAGTGTTTAATCAATTTGTTCTATTATTCCTAAACCTAGACGTAAGTAATTAAAAGGCTCACATTTAAGGGGTTTAGTTAGGATATCGGCAATGTTATCTTCCGATGAAACCTTTTCTATGGAAATATTTCCTTTTTGAACATTGTCACGAAGGAAATGGTGACGAAACTCAATGTGTTTTGTACGAGAGTGTTGTACGGGATTCTTACTTAACTCTATAGCCCCTTTGTTATCACACATTATGGGTACGTCATCTAATCTAATGCTTTAATCTACGAGATCTTGTTTCATCCATAGTGCTTGTTGACATGCCTTTTCGACGCTTACATATTCGGCTTCGGTAGTGGAAATAGCAAGAGCAGTTTGCTTCTTCGAGAACTAAGACGTTAAATAACATCCCATAAACGTACAAATACCACTAGTGTTTTTTCAGTCCACATAATCTCCCGCATGATTAGAGTCCGCATATACTATGGTTTATATGCCGGACCCCTTAGGATACCATAATCCTAAGTACGTAGTGCCTTTAACGTATCAGAAGATACGTTTAACCGCTTCAAGATGAGAGGTTTTGGGATCCTCTTGGAAGCGTGCACAAAGGCAAACACTAAACATGATATCGGGCCTACTTGCCGTTAAGTATAATAAACTCCCTATCATACCTATATATTAGGTATTATCTATGGATTCACCTTCTTCGTCTTTTGTGAGTTTCGTTTTCGTAAATATAGGAGTTTTCATTGGCTTAGAGTCTCTTAATCCAAATTTCTTAAGCATTTATTTTATATATATTGATTGATTAAAGAATATACCATCCTCTAATTGTTTTATTTGTAGTCCTAAGAAAAATTTAGTTCCCCCATCATACTCATTTCAAACTTATCATGCATGATTTTGGCAAAATCATCACACAATTCTTGACAAGTTGAGCCGAATATAATGTCGTCGACATATATTTGAACAATTATGAGATTAGAATTTTTCTTTTTAGTAAAAGAGTGTGTTGTCTACCATTCCTATAGTATAATCATGTTTAATAAGAAGGTTAATACACAAATATGTTACTAAAGTTTGCCAAAATGTTCACCTAAGTTACTAAAGTTTTTTTCGTTACAAATAGGTTACTCAAGTATACGGATTTATCATTTGGGTTACTGCCAACCTTTAAAACAGTTACTAAAAGGTTACTCATATACAAGATTATGTTTCGGGTTACTGAACGAACCTTTACAAAGAGGCTTATTAATTTGGCTTATTACCTTAAAAAAATTCACATTATACTTAGTAAACTAAGTAAACCTTTTTGGTAACCAAAAAACTTTTAGTAACTAGGTGAACATTTGGACAAACTTTATAATATTTTTTATGTATTAACCTAATAGAAAGGCTTTTAAATTGTGACCAAGATTTAGAGCTGTTTGAGTCCCGTAAAGACTTTTCTTAAGTCCTATAGACAAGAATTAGGTTTTGCGAAGTCAATGAATCCCGGAGGTCACGTAAACCCCTTAATTGATAAATCCGGTAAGGAATGACTCTTTACAACCATTTTGAAATAATTTGAAGTCTAGTGCGCATGCATAAGAAACAATATCTTATGGATGCTATATTCTTATGGATTCTAATCTAGCTACGAGTGCATAGGTTTTGTCATAATCAATTCCTTCTTGTTGATTATAACCTTGAGCAACTAACCCTAGCTTTGTTTCTAGATACGACACCATTTTTGTCAAGCTTATTTCTATATACCTATTTGGTTCCAATTATGGTCATATTCTTAGGATTAGGGACTAATTCCCAAACATCATTTGATATGAATTGGTTTAATTCTTCTTGCATAGCAATTACCCAACTTTCATCTTTTAGGGCTTCATTTATATTTTTAGGTTCTATGGTTGAAAGAAAACAAAAGAAATTACTTTTGTCTTGAGCTTGTGATCTAAGGGTTCTTTAATTTAGATTACCTATAACATTTTCTAATGGATGACTTTTAGATTCTTTTATGTTTACAATTTTATTATTTTCTAAAGATTTATCTTCAAGATCATTTCCTAAAGGTCTTATTTTACTAACCTCAATAACTTCTTCTTCGACTAAATCATCATCCTCCAAAGATGATGTTTTAGACAGGGGAGGAGTTTCATCGAATGTCACATTTAAGGATTCTTTGACTTTCATTGTTTGTTTGTTAAGAATTATATAGGCTTTACTATTTTGAGAGTATCCTAAGAAAACACCTTCATACGACTTTGGGTTGAACTTGGTGTGGTAATCTTTTGTATTAAAAATGAAGCATTTACTTCCAAATACTTTGAAATAGTTTAGGTTTGGTTTTCTACCTCTTAATAACTCGTATGGAGTTTTTCCTAAAATATGTCTAATGGAGATTCTAATTATTATGTAGGTTGATGAATCGACCGCATTACACCAAAATTTTTGTGGAACGTATTGTTCATTTAACATGGTTCTACTCATTTCTTGGAGTGCGGTTCTTTCCTTCTACTACCCCATTTGATTGTGGAGTACGAGGAGCAGAGAAATTGTGAGAAATTCCGTTTAACTCATAATAGTTTCCAAATTGTACTTCATTATCAAATTCTCGACCATGATCCGTTCTAATTGACACTATGGAACATCCTAATTTATTTTGAATCATTTTGCTAAATATTTTGAACTCTTCAAAGGCTTCAGTTTTATTTCCTAAAAATCTAGTCCATGTATATCGAGAGTAGTCATTTACAATTACCAAAGTATAATGATTTCCTCCATAACTCCGTACGGCGGATGGGGCAAATAAGTCCATGTGTAATAATTCTAAGCATCTAGTTGTTGATACTATATTTTTGGCTTTGTGACTAGCATGAGCTTGCTTTCTAATTTTGCAAGCGTCACAAAAATGTCAGTCAAATTTAAGCTTAGGTAGATTTCTAACTAATTCCTTAGAAGCCAATGATTGAATTAATTGCATATTTGCATGACCTAATCTCCTATGCCATAAAGTGGAGTTTTCGTCTAAAGTAGCAAGACATATTTTATCTTTCGGTTTATTTCCTAATTTCATCACATATAGCCCTCTTTTTCTAATTCCTCTACCTATGACCTTTTCGTCTTTGATTATTTCGCTATCGTGTTCAGTAAACACTACTTTGCATTTATTATCACATATTTGACCAACACTAAGAAAATTAAATTTTAAATTATCTACGTGCTCAACATTTTCAATAATTAGGGAGTCATAAGAAATCGTACCTTTGCCGATGATGTTATCGCGTAAATTGCTTTCGAAAATGACGTCCCCTCCGTTATATGCTTTGTATGTAGAAAATAACTTTCAGTTACCCATCATATGTTTCGAGCATCCACTATCTTTAATCCACTCGTCGGAGTCTAAGTTTATTCCTAAGCATATCTCATTTGATGCTTGAGCTACAAGACAAGTTTCGTCTTTAGCCTTTTCTTCCTCATCTTAGCCACTATCACTCCATGCTCCTCCAATAAAAGCTTTTTGATTATTGCTTCTTGGCGACTTTGGACATTCTCTGATAAGATGATTCGGATCTCCACATCTAAAGCATTTTCTTTCACTTTTACCATTTTTGTCATTTCTACTTCTTTGAAATGTCTTTCTTTCGTCTCGTGGTTGTCTTACAAATCTTCCTCGTCTTTTGAAGAATTTCTTGAATTCTTTTACGGCCATGGCATATTCTTCATCTTCACTATCGGAAGTCGAACTATCTTCATCACTTGATTCTTTTTTGCCTTCGAGGTAAGAGATCTATTTTGTTCTCATTTGCCTTTGACTATTTTGAAATCTTTCTTAATTATTACTTCATAAACTTTCAAGTTTCCAATAAGTTCATCAAGTGATAGAGATGTTGAATCCTTTGGTTCTTCAATAGCAGTAACCTTTGCACACCATTTAGGATGAAGTGCCCTAAAAAATTTCCTAGCATAATTCTTGCTAGAAAAACTTTTATCAAGTGCTTTTAGACTAGTAATAATAGTATTAAATCTAGCAAAAGGATTATCTATCAATTCCTCTTCCGGAATCGTAAATTGTTCATATTGTTGAACAAGAAGATCTATTTTATTATCTTTGACTTGACTATTACCTTGGTGAGTGATTAATAAAGTGTCCCAAATTTCTTTTGCGATTTTACACATAAAAATTCTTTCATATTCTTTACGTGGTAAAGCATTATAAATCACCATTTTAGCTTCATTATTTTTGGCAAGTTTCTTTTTAAGATCATCGTTTTGTTTATCAAATGGTACAATTTCATCCTTTTTAGTTTCGGGATTATTTTGAATAGGAGGAAAATCACCATAGGTAATAACATGCCAAAGATCTAGATCTTTTGATTTCACATAAGTTTCGAATCTATTTTTCCAATAAATAAATCCATCACTTTCAAATAGTGGTGGTCTTTGCATAGATTGCCCTTCTAAATATTTTTCCGATTCCATAGATCGATTCAAGTTTTAAAATACAGTTTATTTTAAAAATCTTGTTTGACGTGGCTCCTGATACCAATTGTGGAAAACTAGAAGGGGGGTTGAATAGTTTACCGCTTTTTAATTTGACGTTTAGTTTGATTATAAAAACTTAGATTCGACTTTATGTGAATTCACAATGTGCACAATATGAACAATTTAACTAATCAAATAAGTAATGACACGATATGAAATAAGTATGCAAGATAAGAGATAAGAGATGGAAAGATCAAACCACAACACGAGGATTTATAGTGGTTCGGTAACGAAGCACCTCTTCGCCCTACTCCACTCCTCGAGCACCAAACTCAAGAGTTTTCTTCACTATGTCAACAAGCTCCCTTTAGGCGGAGAAAACTGTACACAACTTAGCTTACACCAATTTCTGACACTGAGCGAAATGTCGAGTTCTAATCCTAGGTAGAATCAATCTATCACAACTAACCACAATACTTCATGACAATTCACTACTTCACTTCACCACACAAGTTTTTCTTCACTTCACAACTTCTTCACAACCTTTCTATACTTCTCTTCACAACTTCACTTCAACTAAACACTATCTTGATCACACCAATCTAACACTACTTACTAAGATCACCCCGATCTAACTATATTTATAATGATCACCACAATCTATTTAATATACACAACTACGATACACACCTTCACAATATACACAAATGATTTACAAGATATGATACAATTGCAACAAGGTTGCAAGGACACACATTAAGCTATAATACTTCTTCACTTGATGGTAGGAAATATTCTTCTCTTGCACTTGAGGATCAAAACTTGGATCACTTAGAAAGAAAGCTTTATGATTAAATGATCAAAGGAATGAAAGGAGAGTATAAACTGATTTAGAACAAAAAGAAAGTGTGTGCAAAAGGTGAAAAAATCAATGGGGAATAGTCCAGTATTAATATTGCAAACTGAGTTTGCTCCTTTTTTTTTTGGCGGTCCCCTTACTTATGGGCGTCGGTCCCCTTAATAATGAAAGGACAGCCCTTATAATATAAGGGGGCCGCACCAGCCTAAACGCTCCATTTTTTTGTCTTATCAGTAAGAGGTGTTTTCTGAAACATTTCTAAGCCGTTTTTAGGGTAGAAAATTTGAATATCAAAATAATTATTGAATAAAACATTTCTTTTAAAAATCTAACAATAATTTTGTAAAAGATATAAAATGATTGACATTTTAATAAAAAAAAGTAAGGTTTAAATAAAAATTCCTTGATCATAAATCCTTTGATCATAAAATGCATTAAGCATTTATTTATTCATACCTTTAAGTGATTAAATTTTCGAACTGAAAATTTACTACTAATTACTTGTTTACGAATAATTTTTCATTAATCGTTTTTACATTTTGTGATTATCAAAACGTAGAGAGGTCGAAAAATATTAATAACATTTTTAGGCATTATTTCTATCAACAATCTCTCCCTTTTTGATGATTACAAAATCTAAACTCATTAAATGTAAAATTATTTTTAAACAAGTATTTAGTGAGTTTTATTTCCATTTATTCCTTTTTTGTAGAATCAAAAAGGCTTTGTCGATGAATGTTAGTAAAACCGACGGAATGAATGCTCCCCTTGATGTGTACTCCTCTTCGTTTGAGGGCACCAAGGAATCGAGCTATGGTAACTTTGCTACAAAAACAAGTTAGAGGAACAACACCGATGTTTCTAACATATAGCAAAGAAAGGAAAAGTGCAAGATATCAACCTCCAAAAAAAGACACTTTAAAGCATAATACCAAAGATCATTCATTAAACATAGAAATTGTGTATAAAACACAATCATGCATACATCAAGTTTAAATAATATGCTTGAAGCATATTAAGACAACATACATAAAATTAAACTACAAAGGTCCTAATATTCCTAGATTGTCATAGGAAACCATTTGACTTGCTTGCAAAAGGAGAGGGTTGTTCATTTATTTGAAAGCAAGAGAAAGTCGACATGTATCATGCTTAGTTGGTTGTTGGTGGAGATTTTGGAGCGGAGGTGGTTGTTGGAGGATAGTCACGTTGGATTTGAGGTGGTGGTTGTGGTCGAGTAATAAGAAATTCAATCTAATTGATATCTTCACTCAAGGTTAGGAATTGTTTTTGGGTAAATATGCAACAAGGACAATAACCAACATGTTGTTCAACTTGATCCAAGTTGAGGGTGTGAGGTAAGTTTGGAAAGTAAGGTGATGAGGGAGTGTTACGTTGTGAGAGGTGCATAGCTAGGAGGTTTGATAAATCTTGAAGTTGATTAATGTCTTTAATGAGCATTTCTCTACTTAGAGATGGAGGAGATAGAGGTTGAGCTTGGTTGTCACTTTAAGGTGAGGAAGGAGCTTGAGCATGAATCATGCTAGAAACATGTGGATTGATGAGTGAATGAGGAAATGGAGGTTCTGTGAGATGAGTTTGATTGAAGTTTTATGGTGAAATGGAAGTATGTCCAACATTAGTATCACAAGAAACACCAAGTGAAAGTGAGTGAGATTGTAGAGAATCATGGTTTGTTTGAGTGGTAGGAGGGTTATCTTGTGATGGTTCATTGAGATGGGATTGTGGTTTAGACATTGGTGTAGGTAAGTTAACATCAACCTCATTTGATATGTTACAATAGTTCAATTTCTTTCTCCAAACGGGTCTTACGGATATTTTGGCAACCCTTGAAGGTTTGGGTAAAGGTTTGTGAGGGGAAGACATTGGAGAAGACAAGATGAGTGTGGTGATTATGTTGAGTATGAGGGTTGATTTATACTAGGGAAATGGTGTAATTAAGAAAGGATGGACATTGTTAGACAACCAATCCAAGGAATGTTGATGAGTTCAGGGAAATTTTAGCAAAGTCTAGGTGAAAGAGGGTCAAAAAGCAGAAAGAAACAGTAAAAATCGTGTTTCAGGTGGTCGGTCCCCTTAAATATATGGCCGGCCCCTTTAATTTTAAGGGGACAGCCCTTTGAGATAAGGGGGCCGCCACCTAGAAGTGTTTAGAATTCCAGGTTTTTGTTTTCTTTCAGGAAATGGTAAAAAGGTGAACTGTTTTGTGGCTATTTTGCAGCAAGTTCTAATTTTTATGGCAACTAATACTATAATATTTAACAAGCAAGAAAATAGGCAAACAAAGTCCTAATTTTATTTTAAACATGATCAATACTAAGGGCATTTAGCAAGTAAGAACATGTAGACAAGCATGCAAGAAGGTAAAATAAAAGTTTTCAATAAAAACCATATTAAACAAATAGTTTTAATACTCCTAATAGTTGTGATGCTCTTACGATTTCTTAAACAAGAGAGTTATGTTGTAAACACATTTAAATAAGACTTGTGTTTGTACTTATAACCCTAGTGTGTGCCTATATGCAACAAATGTGGAGTGAAGATTATTTTGACTCCAAGAAAAGAAAACCTAAGAAATAATCCAAGTGCTCCTTGATTTAATGTTGCTCAATCAAGATTGTTGAAATATATATTAGATTATATATTTTGACAACAAGTGCGAGATCATTATGCATGATTTGAAAAATGTTTTTAGCATATATCAACAATGTATGAAAATAGATTTATCATGTACTCCTAGTCGTGAGAAGGATTTTGATAAGATGTATTGGGACTTACATATACATATATTAAGTAGAAAATCTTAAACCTTGGCTAAACCGCGGTTACATAATCTTGTATGTAGATTATTCTTTTGAAAAGTTCTCAATCTTTGATTTTGTGCAAAATAGAATCCTAGACTCAGATTTAAGAAAAAAAAACTTTTTACCTACTGTCAGATGGTCGGTCCCCTTAATTACATGGTCGACCCCTTTAATTTTAAGGGGGCCGCCCGTTAAGAATTAAGGGGGCCACCCATCTAACGAATAAATTTTCCTAATTTTTTGATTTTGGCATTTTAGTTTTGATTGTAGTTCATTGTTTTTGTTCACTTTTAAGTTCTTATTAACATTTATGGGGATAAGAATACTTAATAAGTACTTAATCAATTTGTTCCACCATTCCTACACCTAGATGCAAGTAATTAAAAGGTTCACGTTTAAGGGGTTTAGTTAGAATGCCAACAATATTATCTTCCGATGAAACCT